>PVJL010001604.1:0-249196 GCA_004026885.1 Lyroderma lyra
TCTCGGAGACCCTCCTGCCCGTCCTGGTGACGGCCAGATGAGGAACTGAAGCCCCACAGTGTGACTCAGTCACTCACTGGAAAGCCAGGCTGGTGGGGGGCTGGTTGGCAGTTTAGAGACACAGTGAGTTGGTGACCTGCCCGGGAGGACGAGCTCACTCGGGCAGTGACCCTCCATGCCCCATCGTCACCACAGCACCAGTCTTGCGGTGGTTGGCTATTACCTGGTCTCTTCTGTAATACTTTCCTGGCACTCTCTTTCCCTGCCTCCCCTGGGACCCGGGACTGCAAAATGACCCGAGAACAAACTGGCTTCCGCGAGTACCTGCCTCCCCCTGTGCGCTGGAGCTCAGGCAAAAATCTGTAATTAAGCATCTTGTCGTGAGAAGGATTAGTCAAAACCAGGCTGGTCCCGGACAACTGATTGAAATCTCGTTCCACACAAATTACGGCATGGGAGATAACGATGGGTAATTAGTGCCGTTCAATCGGGCTTTTTATCCGCGATTTTCCAGGCTGCATCCATCATGAGGAGAAGAGAGAGGCTGTGCCAAAGGAGGAGGCGACAACGGGACCCCGAGAGGCTGCTTCGGGACAGCTGGGGGTGCCCACAGTGGACCGCCACCGCGGGCTCACACCACGGCTTTGTGCACGTTGGAAAAGGGGGGCACCCCATCGGGGGAGACCCATTCGGAACTTCAGCCCTCACCTCAGTGCTCTCAGTGGACTGTCCTTCTGCAGGACCCAGAGGTACCTGGTGGCTCTTACGGTAGGCCCCGGGGCCAGCTCTGGGCTCTGGCCACCCCAGAGGGGCGTGTGGGGGCATGAGCAGCAGCACACATTCAGAATATGCCCCAAACACACCTCTAGGGCTTTTCCTTTCAGCTACTGGGGAGCGGACGGCTGTGAATTGATCTTAACTCTTCTGGAACCTGGTTTTATCTTCACCCGCTGCAAGTACTGGTATGGCATAAACGTCCCACCTATTGTCACTGAACAGAATGGGCAGTTTCCAGGTGGCATTGGCTCCTCACAGCAGCCTTAGAGCTTAGTGGCTGGGGCTGGACTGTCTTGAGTTTGAATTCCGGGTCTTTCCCTTAGAAGGTAAACTTTCTGCACCTCAGTGTCCTCATCCGAAAATGGTGATAATTCTTATTATGTTCCTCCCATAGGGTGGTCCTGAGGATTAGTAGTTACTACAGGAAAGAGCTTAGAACGGTGCCTGGTGTACAGTGAGTGCTCAATACCTAAATGCCAGCTGTTGTTCTGGGCACCCCTTTGGTCACGAGGAGATGGCTCCCAGGCACAGCCTCTAAAGATCTCAGTCCCCCAGCAGCAAGACTGTCTTGTTCCCTCTCACCTCCCTTCATCCATCCAGCTATCCGTCCACCTCTCCACCCATTTAATCATGCATTTGCATGCCTCTCTGCATGCCCACTCCCCAGAGAAAGTCCCTTTTCAGGCCAACGGGCTCCTCTTCAGCCACCACTAGAGCCAATTATTAGAACTAAGTAGCCTCTCCCGGGGGCTGACATCCGACTGCAACACACTCTCCCCCTTTTACGCACACACACATGCACACGCACACACGCACTCCAGCACACGCGCATGCACGCAGGCTCACGCACACACACACACGCGCGCACTCCGGCATGCACACACACGCACACAGGCTCACGCACGCACACGCACGTACTCCGGCATGCACACACGCGCACGCACACGCACACAGGCTCACACACACGCGGGTGCACAGGCACGCACTCCGGCACGCACGCACACACACACACGCACACACACGCACTCGGGCACGCACACACACACGCACGCACTTCGGCACGCACCGCCACATTCTCAAGACCTCTGCCCCCCTGGCCCAGCTGATTGACCCAGGGTGTGCCCCGGATCCGAGCTGAGCCAATGAGTCTCTCCCACGAGGTCTGGGGTCTTGGGACTGCCTCCTAAGGGACGGAAGTGGTGAGATAGACACCTCGAGGGTGGGCAAGGTCATACTTCACACAAATGTGCAGTGAGGGGGAAGGATTGAACGCTGGCAGCAGAGAAGGGTGCCCGCCAGAGGCCACCTCCTGGGATGGAGCCTTAGCTGACAGCTGCTCCCCAGCCCCCCACCTGTTCAGGGGATCGAGCAGATGCCCTGACGCTGTAGCTCACACAGAGCAGTCCTGACACAGAACCACAGGGCAACTCACGCACCGTCTCATTCATTCATTCCCTCCCTCCCTCATTCATTCTATTACCAATTCTTGACTATCTGCTGTGGGGCAGATGCTATTCCAGCCCTGGGGGGTGGATTGGTGTACAAGGTGGACAGGTTCCTGCCCTCAAGGAGTGACAATACCATATTTTATTGGCTCTAAGTTACACCAGTTTTTCACATATTAACATCTTGGCAATCAGAATGCATCTTGAATCAATGGCATGCCATGGTTTAATTTAGTTAGTGGTTCCAAAAATCATGGTGTCTTTAACAATAGATGATATCCTAGATTCGATGAAATATGACTTTAAAAAGTATAGCTGAGACTGCTGTGAGTTCGCCAAAAGTGATTTCATTTTCTTCCTAAGCATCAGGGATACTGCATCTCCCAGTCTCCCTTTCAGTTAGCTGTGGCCATCGATGAGGTCCTAGCCTATGGCATGTGGGCGAAGTGATGCAGGCCACCCCCCACCCCCGGCTCGTAAATATCTCCCATGGCATTCCCACCTGTCTGTCTGTTTGTCTGTCTGTGTTCCTCCATCTCCAGTCCACAGGAGAGGGCGCCAAGGCCCTGGAGGATGGCAGAGCCACAAATTGGAAAGAGCCCGGGCCCCTGAAAAACCTCTTGAAAGGCTGCCTGCTAAACACCCTCACCAAAATGTTACGTGGGCAAGCGGCAAACCTGTGACACATTAAGTCACGGAACCACTGGGGTTGTTATGGAATAATCGCTAATGTTACCCGCCCTAACCGAGAGTGAACAACCAAACAGTATAAACTCAGTTAGAGGTGGGTGCTACAAAGACAGAGCAAGGAAGGAGGCAGATGGCACCAATGGAGCAGTGCGATATGGTGGCCAGAGAAGGCTTCTCTGTGGAGGGGACAGTTAAGCCGTGACCTAAAGAAAGAGAGGGTGGGCGGGGGGCATGCGGTGAAAGTGCTGGAGGAACAGCTGGGGGGCAGGGAGAGGCAGGCGGGCCCGGCCCAGCAAGAGGCATTCAAACAACGCCAGGACCTCAAAGGGCCTCTGGTCTATACCGGCCAAGCGGCCACCTCCCCCGTGATAGGAAGATCACCAGCTCAGGAGGCAGTTGTTCCCCTCTTTACACCCCTCAGATTACTTAAAAAACAAAATTCTTGTCCAGAGTCAAAATATTTCTTCCCTCAGGAGCTTCTAGTATAGTTTATAGCGCTCTTCCCCTCAGGACCTACCAAACAGGTCTAAGCCTTCCATAAGACAGCCATCTTCTCTGTCTAGACCTCCTAAAGAGCGCAGGGAACTGAGCACAGGTGAACTCTGACCAGCTCAGAGCAGGACAGTACTGACACCTCCCTCATCCTGGACACTATACTTCTGTTGATGCAACCTGAGACGCCAACTTTCACTCTGCTTCTTATGTGATCACAGTCTCTGAGTCTCTGTGTGCTGCTGCTGGACCTGACTGCCACTTCCCCACGTGTGTTCCCTCAGAGCAGACCCCGGGAGGGGGACAACCTTTCCATCCACTGCCCGATCACTGCGGTGGCCCTTTCTGCACAGAAGGGATGACAAAGGAGGCTCAGAGATCCCAGCATTCATTTCTCTTCCTCCGTCTTTATGCTAATGGGAAGCCTGGGCAGATGACAAAGAGACGTCTTAACTCAGGTGGATGGGTGGGACCTGGCAATGCAGCCAACTGGGAACCCGCTTCTGACCTCTGTTACAATGATGATAAAAGGCTTCCTCTTGGCTGGGCACGAAACTATATACATTCAATCACTGATTCTTTGAATCATCCTGCTGAGGTCGGTACTATCATTGTCCCCATTTTGCAGATGGCAAAACTGAGGCCCAGAGGGGCTAAATATCTTGGTAGGGGTCACGCAGCCAGAAAATGCTAGAAAGCAAAGGGGAGGAAGTCACAACACACCTATGTTCAAAGCAGCCAGGAGCTGCCCATTGCAGTCCTGAGCGGCAGGAGTCCTTGCTGCAGTGGGAAGGCCCTCGGGCCCTGGCCCCCCAACCTGTGGGGCTGCCCCCTGCCTACTGTCCCCCATGGTCACTTCATTCCAGTCACAGTGGCCTCCGGACTGTGTCTTGACTACATCATCCTCTCCCACCTTGGGGCCTCCATACATGAGGGCAGGGCTGTCTCTGCTCTGGCCTGTTCTCTGCTGACCAGAACACTTCCAGGCACACAGTAAGTGCTCAATAAATATCTGAACACATGAATGAGGAGGACTGACCTCATTGGGTAGGATATGAGTCCCCCAGGCCAGCACCCCCTCAGGATGTGACGGTGACGGGCCTGAGCTGCAGGACAGGACCAGTGTCAGAACAAGGGTGTCAGCCAGGGCTGCAGGAGCAGAGCCAGAGGCATGAGTCCAGCGGTCCTCACTGAAGGACTGAAAGGATCAGCCTCACCACCAGTTCCCACTGAGACTTTACAAACGGCGTGTGCCGTTTCCTTTCTGTTTGGCTTTTGTTTGTAAGCACCCAGAACCATGTAATATGCTTGGAAACAACTTAAAAAGGCTAGCGTCTGAGGCCCACATATCAACAAACCTGGTTTCGCAATGTTAAAAGAAGATACTTTAACACAAGAATCAGTGTAATTTATGAAAAACCCATGGGAAGTGGAGTTGGGAAAAGCTTGCCTTGACTTCAGAGCCAGAACCTCAACTCTGTGTAAGTGAAAGGGGCTCATCACTGCTCCCCACCCTATAGAGAGGCAACAGAACAGGGCCCAGGCACAAGGGTTCTAGACCCAGAACCCCTGGGTTTGAAGTATCACTTACTGGTTATGCAACCCATTGCTTAACCTCTCCACGCCTCAGTTTCATCTGCAAAATTCATAATACGATGAAGCTACCAAACCTTATGGAATCCTTCTAAGGATTAAATGACACAATAAACCTAAAGCACCCACAGCAGGCTGTGCATAGTAGGTGTTCAGTAAACGTGAGCTGTTAACGACAGTATTTTGCCGTGTATAATGTGCACATTTTTGCCCAAATTTGTGAGGGAAAAATAAGGATGTGCATTATACATGGGTGGTACTAATTCTGTATCGATATAAATGTTTTTAGTTCTTTTATTTATACTCATGAGTTAAAAGTGTAACTCTAACTGTGGAATTGTATGCCTGAAATCTATGTAATTCTTACTAACAGATGTCACTCCAAAAAGTCAATCAATAAAAATGAATTAAAAAAAAATAAAAGTGTAACTCTAGACATCAATAATGATATTGTATGCAAAATAATACCCTGGGATACAATAATCATTCTTTAATATAAAAAAATTGTTGTACATAAAATTTCTTGTACCTTGTATAATATCTGTTCTTGTGTTTTATAATTATTTGTTATGTAAAATTTCTTGTACCTCAATATGTTAAAAAATAAATGGTAAAATTCCTTTATAATACAAAAACCAAGTACCTAAATATAAACAAAACTTTGAATTAAAAAATAAAAATGAAAGATGTTTTCCCCTGAAAGTTCGGGCCAGAAACGTGGGTGCGCATTATACACGGGAGCACATTGTATCCCGTATTCTTCCTCAGCTCTTTTGGGCGCAGGGCCTTGCAGCCACTGCACAGAGGGTCTGACAGTCTGGGTCCCAGTCCCCCGCTCTACAAACTGTTCAGGAGAAGAATGTGAGGAAGAGGGGAGGCAGAGGTTACTCCCGGGCTCCTTGGTCCTCCCTGGGGCTGTGGGGGGCGGGGTGCCAGATTCTCCAGGCGTGTCCTTGGAAATGCTGTCACTTATCACAGGGACTTCACCAGATGGGGCATTTTGACTATTGATCTGATAAATAAACAGCTGCTGGCTCGATCAAAATGTTATTTTGCATTTCAATTACTGCTCACTAATGCAACCTTCATCCGGCCAACATGCTGCTGGCAATGACACCAGCCACCAGCCGTGCCCTGGCTTGAGAGGTGGGTCTACCCCCAGCCAGCATGAATGGGGCTGAGGATTAGGGTCCTCCCACCCTGGGAAGTCAGAGCAGGGGTTGTGGGGGACAACTGCTTCAGGGAGGTGAGGGAGGAGGATGCATGCCACACTTGTGGGGGGACAGGGGTGCTGTCATGCCTGCCAGGAAAGGCCCTGGTGGCTGCAGGTATGCCAGGCTGGACACACCCACGCCAGCCAGTGGCCCCTGGACCTCAGAATCGGGCCCCAGCGACCCCAGCGCTTTGTTGAGTGGCCTGGGTCTGTCCCTACACTTCCCCGCATCTCAGCTGCTGCATCGGTGTACTGGACCCAAGAAACACCACCCCGCATGGCTGGGGTGTTGTACGAACACAGTGAGAAAACAGGCGGGGAAGCCCTTCAGAGGAAAAGACATTAATGCTGCTGTATTGTCTAACGGAATAATAACAACACGGAGTTTCCTTTCTTGTTAAGCACTTACTTTGTGGAAAGCACTTTACACATACTATAAGCTTTTTTAGTCCTAGTTTACAGATGGGAAAATCAGCTGTCCCACACAGCGCCTCCAGTGGGCTGAAAGGTAAAGTCTTGAACTCTAATTCATCCCGACCTCCCTCCCCTCACGTCTGGGGGTTTAGCCAGAGAACCAGCACCATCTCTGGAGAAGTGTGGTGACTCCAAATAGGATCCCTTCTTCTCTCTCCCAGCCAGACTAGCCTTTACAGGTGGCAGAAGAGAAAAACAGCTCTGTCCTGGGGAGTTCCCTGGTGGTATAGTGGCTTAAGGCTTCAGCGCTGGTGCTGTCAGCGCTGCGGCCTGGGTTCGATTCCCAGCCAGAGAGCTACCCACATACCAAAAAGCAAAAAACAAACAAAAACAACTCTGTCCTTCCTCTCAGTGGGTGCAGACTGGCAGGAGGGGCAGAGGCTGCTGACAGCCAGAAGGAGGCTGGCAGGTGCCATAGACCAAGTGTGCATCCCCCCAGAATTCATAAGTTGAAACCTAACACCCACTGTGAAGGTATTAGGAGGTGGGGCCTTTGGGAGGTGCTTCCAGTCACAAGGGTGGAGCCCTCATGAGTGGGGTTGGGGTCCTTATAAAAGAGACCGCAGGGGGCTTCCTCTCCTCTTCCACCATCTACAAACTAGGAAGCAGGGCCTCATCCGACATTGAATTTGCTTGAGCCTTGATCTTGGACTTGCCAGCCTCCAGAACTGTGAGAAATAAATTTCTATTGCTTATAAGCCCCCCAGTCTGTGGTATTTTGTTGTGCCATCCTGAACGAATGAAGTAAGACAGTAGGTCTGAACAGAGTCTCTTCCCTGGACCACCTTGGGAGCAGTGTCCCCAGGCTAGCCACCAGAACTGAAAAAGAACAAAAAACAAAACAAAAACAAAATGATGGGGAGGTGAACATTCATCCTCCTCAGTGAGACAGTAGGTTGTTCAGACATCTGAAAACCTGGGGACATCTTGGTGGCAGGGGACCGGCAGAAGAAATGCCACTTAGAACCAGAATTGCCGGGGCTGTGCCATCTGTGTGCAGAGGTATGAGTGGGTAGAAGTAGGCTGTGAGCCCTGAATGTAGAAAGCTCAAAGAAGATGGAATGGGAACCCCCAATATCAAGGGAATGGCAGCCGCAGGCTCTAAGGGTCCCTTTTGGAAAGGACTGCCCACCCTTCCAACCTCTGTGTGACTCGGTGGAATCGAGGGTAAAATTTGGCAGTTGGGCCTAACTGTCCAAATTGCTTGTCCTCTATCCTCATAGTGCGTTCACCTCATGTCTCTCTGTCTGTCTGTCTGTCTCCCTCTCTCCTACACACACACACACACACACACACACACACACACACACCCTCCCAGCTCCCCTTTTAAAGGTGGAATTGCAATTTTGTAATTTACATTTCAGGTTTAAAAAAATAATAATAAATAGCATAAGAGACTTCTGAGTCCTTATTTTGCCTGTTAGAAAGAGCCCAGTGACTATCCAGCAAGAGCTCCAAGGCTGTGTGTCCCTGAGCCAGTCACTTGCTCTGTCTGGTCTCAGTCATTCTACTTCTCTTTCTGGGAGATGTAGACAGCCTTTAGCCATCTGCCAGAGAGGCCAAAAGACACATGACACAGGAGGTAAAACAGTGGGACTTCCGGAAGGAAGCAGGACCACTGGTCCAGAGATTTGCCTGGGAAACTGGACACCAGTCACAAGCTTTTTGCTCATGCGGGTTTCACAGGTAACTCGAGGGTTAAAAATGAAATCACCTAAGGACAGAAACCCACCTTACAAAATGAAACACTCACTGTAATACAATGACCTGAGATCGATATGACATGTAAAGTCTGGGAATCCATAACTTTCCAGTCTCCCACCCCAATATGTCTGCCTAGCTAAATGCCAGTCCTCTCCCACCCGACGGGTGCCCTCCAGCCCAGGAGCAGGGGAGCAGGGCCTCTCCACGCATGCCCACAAGTACACCACGGAGATGCTGGCCCCACCCCAGAGATGCTGGCCCCACCCACCGGCCCCACCCACCGCCCCCCGGCCCCACCCCCGGCCCCACCCCCCGGCCCCCACACCGGCCCCACACCGGCCAGGCTACGCTCAAATGGGGCCGGGCTCTTTCAGTCCAGATTCAGGTCTTGGCTTCTGCCCCTTCCTTCTCTTACGGCCTGCAGCAGGTTCCTGACCTGCTCTGAGCCACAGTTTCCCCACCTGTAAAACAGTGATAACCCATCTTGCTATCTGGTGGAGATACCGTGAGGGTCAAATTAGGGTATTATTTTTCAAAAGCTTTATGAAGTGTCAGCCTCCTGCAACGCTGTCACAAGCTCTCTGCCATCCTCACTGTGTCATTTCACAGCCCTGCCTCCTGGAGAGGAAGTGAAGGACATCTTCAGGGCCATCCGTCCCACTAGGTGCCTACCAGGAAATGGAATTGAAGACGAGCCCCGAGTTGATGAGCATTTACACATCCGTCCAGTTAACCCTCACCGCTGTAAGGGGGCAGGAACAGAGGATAGAGGTTTCCTTGTTCAGTGTCCCTTCGTGGGTCAAGGGCAGAGGCAGAATTTGAACCCAGCCCCTTCCCCACACACGCCTGAGTCACGAGCTTGACCTCAACCTCTCACAGTCTCTCAACATCACAATTCTAAATGGAAGTAGTTTAAAGCGCAAAAGCAAACTACCTGGCAACGCGCCTCCCAGCATTCGTTTCTTCATGTAACCAACGTACCCACCACGGTGATGTAAGAAGTTAGGGGAAGAAACGGGCAGGGGTATACGGAACTGCCGGCGCTGCCTTTGCAATTTTCCTGTAAATGCAAAACCGTTCTAATAAAAACTTCTTAAACTGGAAAAAATGTACAAGTTCCAACTTTGCCTCTTGAAGGGATGGTGAGGAGCCACGACTCACATGCTGACTTGTCCAGAAAGGAGGCATCTACTCTCGGACCCCCGGCTGCTGGTTCAGGGCCAGAGGCCTCCGGACAAGCCATGCTCGGCCTTCGGTCTGCTCATCTGCACACACAGATGTCCTGCCTGGAATGCCTTCCCCTCTCTCCACCAGCAGTCACAACGGGGCCTTCCTGGTCTAGAGCCATCCAGGTGATCAAACACTTTCAACCAATTACCTCCCTCCTCTCGATCTAGCCCAAGGTAGTTCATCAGAAGCAAAATGCCACATGCTCGACATGTGACCTGGAGGATTTCTTTCAAACACACAAGTGTCCGCGTGTGCGCGCGCACACACACATGCACAAATATTGCTGAAGACAACCTGAGTGCTGGTATATTATGCCATATCCACTGGGTCGAACTGTGAAATTGTTGAAACAGTGCGAATTACGAGATTATGGAAAAACATGTTGGAAATCAAATCCAGTCCCCACCGTGGTCTGCAAAGCCCTCGGTAACGGGCCCGGGCTAATTTTCTAACCGTCTTCCACTCCTCTCTCCACATTCCAGTCACACGGGCCTCCCTGCTCTGCCCCAAATACGCCAAGGGCGTCACTGCCCCAGGGCCTTTGCACTGGCTACGTGTATACACAAAGTGTGGAAGGCAGTGTGAGAAAATGAAAAGAGCAGTGATGTTTGGGGAATTAGCTGAACATCTGTTACAACTTTCTCAAATTATTTAACATTGTAACATGATCTGAAACTGAATAAAGACGACACACTTCGATATCGTTCAGACCTCATTTGAATGTCTATCTCCCCCACTCACTTGCTGTGTGACCTTGAGCAAGCCACTTAGCCTCTCCCGAGCTGGAGGTGTTTCATCTGTAAAACTGACACCACATTCCCTTATTCAGGGAGTTGCTCCAAGGTTCAAAAAGAAAATGAGAATCAAGTGCTTGGCACGTAGGGGTGGCCTCTGCAATGGTCACCCCTACCCCCTACTCCCCACACGGCCTGTTCAGTTTTATTTGATTTTGTTTGGGACTAAATGCAAATGACACTCCCTGTACAACCTCCCAAAGCTAAGGACTCCCCTCTGAAACCCTGTTGAACTTAGGACACACGTGAGTTATAAACACTGTGTGTTGCTGCTTGTCGGCCTGCTCCTGCTCCTGCTCGCTCCTAGGAGGCAGGCCTCTTGTCTTGCTCACATCTGGATCCTACGGTCCTGGCTAAGTGCGGGGCACAGAGTGGGCTCCGGGTGTTGCTGAATGAATGAATGATTCACAGAGCAGTGTGGGGCAGGGGGAGCTTGGATATAGAGTTACTGTAGAATTTTGGGCGGGAAGGGCTCGTCCCCTTCAATCCCCTTTCTACAGATGAAGAATCTCGGGCTCAGGGAGGATAAGGAACTTGCCTCAGGTGACTCAGCCAGTCAGGGCCAGGCACCTGGCTTCTGTCCTGGGCAGCCACACCACTGCACCTCAGGGGCAGGAACCCTGGGGGCAGCTGAGTCAGCCCCGGGTGTCTCTGGGGAAAGGTGCGGGCTGGGGGAGGAGAGGGTTACAGAGTATCTCTTTCCAATCAGCGATTATGCTAATCAATCAACTCAATTAAATCTAGAATGCTTAAAAAAGAAATAAACAAAAACAGCAGCAGAAAGTAATGACTAATAATCAAGTAAAATTGGATTATTTCTGTGCTGACTGGTAGGGGTGGGTAAGGAAGTGAGAAAGTTCACTGGAGGGAGGAAAGAGAAACAGCTAGCTCAGCAGGTTGCTGGGGGCCTGGGAGGACCCACTGAGGCAGAATTCCAGGGCCCTCGAAAAAAATCCACCACCCACCACGAACTGTGTCCAGGCCCGGTTCTAAGTGCAGCATACGTATTAACTCACGTCTCCACAGCAACCTCAGAGGTCAGAAACATAATATTATGATCCCACTTTACAGATGATGAAACTGAGGGACAAAGCCATCTGGTCCCACAGCTGGGGTACAGTCAGGATTTATTCGGTCTCCTGTGGTCTAACACGAGGGTTTTGCCCTTAAGGACATGCTATATGCTTCCTGGGAGGTGGCATGGTCTATGGGCCTGGGGAGGAGGCGCAATCGCCTCATATAAAAAGTAGCTACTCCTCATTTATTTATTCAATTACCATACATTTATTGAGTCCAACAATGACAATTCTGTGTCCAAAAGTGTGATGATGAGAGTCACACACAGGCCTATTCCGGGACTCCTGAACCAGAGAGAAGAGGGGATCAGGAAGGACTCCTGGAAGAGCCATTTGGACTGACTTGAAGGACAGCTAAGGTGTGAGCCAGGCCACTAAGGGGGGGTGGGTGTGGGACGGGCACAGCACGCGCAAATCACAGACGTGGGAAACGGCGTACCCCCCGGGGAAGTGGGGGTTCCTTGGGACTTCCGGGATAGGGATGTGTGGCAGGGGGCGGGGCCCGGCAGACAGCAGTGGGGCGTGGCTGGAGATCCGCACGGGGGTCCGGGTGAGCAGGGCCCTTCCCCAAGTCCCTGGGTGCTGAATTTAGGGGTTTGGAGCTGGGGTCTCTGCGGGGCCGTCTGTGGAGATCCTGGAGCGTGTGCCGGCCTGGCTGCATCACTCCGCACAGCAAGCCGTGTGGGTCCGCCCCACCCGAGACGCAGGGCCCCTGCAGTCAGAGGCGCTGCCACCTTACATCTGCGGGACAGCCGGATCCTTTACGTTTGCAGCTCCCCGTGGGGGTGACGCCGGGGCTGGGGCTGGGGGCTGGGCAGGGTGCCGGCTCCTCACTGTCATCAACCAGGAAGCTGAAGCTCCAAGGGGTAAAATGACTGTCACACAGATGGTTCATAACCCTGACCGTCAGTTTTACAGTCCTCCCGGCACCCCGAGTTTTCCCATCCCCATTTCTCTGCACTAGAAATGTATTCGCAAAGCTAGCTATTTAAAGGAACCCCACGGGTAAGCCCTGTGGAAACGGAAAAGCTTTAAGCAAAGCTAATAATCTCCTCCTAATCCAGCTGTTACCAATCCTGGGTTTTACAGTAGAGCACAGTGGCTGAGGTACTTGTAGGGACAGGATAGGGTCCGGGTAAAGACCTGGTGAAAAGGTGTTGCTTGTACCAGGAGGGGTCTGGGGACAGGCTACAGTCCTGGGTAGGAGGACTGAGAGGAGGAGGAAGGACGGAGGTCCCCAGATCCGTGGCCTGTGCGAAGGAGCCAAGCCCCAGGCTGCCAGCAGCGGTGGCCGCGGGCCCGGGGGCCCGGGGACTGGGGGGAGGCCGGTGGGAAGAAGAAAGGCCTCCACGTCTTACACCACATTAGCCAGGCCGATCCACGTCTTCCAAATACCAAGCAATCCAGGGGGAGCTCCGCTCAGAAGGGGAGCTGAGGTACCGGGGCGAAGTCAGTGAGTCTGTCTTCAGCGGGTGCTCAATGACTGTGCTGCCTGGGAAGTAAAAGGGGTTCACTTTACAGAAATTAAATTCCGAATGGGGATAAAGGAGAAACCAAGATCTTGATTGAAAGCTGGTAAAGGGAAGGGACCAAAAATGGAGAAATCCCATTTATTGAGTGTCTCCTGTGTGCCTGGCATTGCCCTAACTCTATTTAAAGCAGTACTATTTCATTATGTAAATAAAATTATATTTTAAATAATAGTCGATGTGAAATAGTAGTATAGCAAGAACAGTATTACTCTTGTATTCTGGTTAAGCTAAATTGCACAGAAGGGATGAGTGATGTATTAAAGGTTATCTAGCTAATAATACTAGTAATTGCTGATAGTATTTAAGAGCTTGCCCCGAGCCAGGTGCCATGACATCGTGTCATTCAGGCCTCCCCAGAGTGAGGGTGGTACTATTACTGTCTGTAACGAAGCTGGGCACGGACCCCAGGTGCTGAGGCCACCCTTATTTTGCAGCAAATGGGTGAACGAAATGACACCACAGGAACGGGCCCCAGAAAAGAGCTGGAGAAGCGGAGCTCCAAGTGCCCCTTGTTTCACTTCGGGCAGTTTCCTCTCTTTTCAGGAAGGGCACGCGATTCTGTGGGAAAACCCCAGGATTTGAAGCCAGGCCATTGACAGTCCAGGTCCTGGCCCTGCTACCTACCAAGTGGCACTTAAACAATCTAAACTACAATTTCTCCGTCTGTAATGTGGGACACTTGGGGCTCCCTGGCAGGTTTCTGGGAGGGATTAGGAAAGTTGTGTATTCCTGCACGTGGAAACTCCGTGCGAAGATACGAGAGTCACAGAAAATTTGGTAGCAGTGGGTCCTTTGGGGAGCCTGTCCAGGGGACCAAGGATTAGGAGAAAGAAAGGATAACATACAGTCATCGCCTATACTCTGGTACTGCTTGACTTCTTTATTATACAGCTGAATATTATTTATTTTAAGAAAAATGGAAAAAATATACCTACAGGCGTTCAAAAAATGGTAGGCAATACAATAACAAGTCCCCTTAAAAGTCTGCTTCATTCCGGTGGCCTGGGTCAGACCATCAGAAATGCACGCCCTTGGTGATCTCGGGTACAGCTGACACCCAGAACCTGCACAGAAAGCACCCCCTTCTTCCATTCCTCAGCCTTCCCACCACCTCCCCGCCCCATCCCCTGAAAATTCTCTCCCCAAAGGAGCCCCCTCAGCTTGTTTGGCTAATGTATTCGCAAACCAAATTAGGGGCCCTGGCTCCCAGGGAGGTCCCCAAGCCGGTTTCTAGATGCAGGAGATGAGATACCATGTAGTGCTCAAATCCGATTAGGTCCCACCCCACCCCCCACCCCACATGCAAAAGCCCACTTTCTAATCAATTTTACAAAGGGCCCTCTGCAGATATACACTAATGGTATTGAGCCAAGATCTTTAAACCAAGTCTGCAAGAAGTCTGCAGAGATAAAATGTACATACTGTATTAAGGAGGAAGCCTGTCGCCATAGTGTCCTTCCTCTCAAAGAGGGAGGGGTGGGGGTGGAGGGAGAGTGTCCACCACAGGCAAATGCCATCTCCACTTCAGGGACACGAGCCTCAACTCTCCTTTCAGGCTGAACCCCCACACAGCTCTTTGCCCTCACGTCTCTTGTCATTTAACTTGTCTGCACTGAGGTCAGATCATCAGAAATGGGGACCCAGGAAGTTAGCAGGTGACCGGTATGTTATCCTTTCTCCTCTAATCCTGGGTCCCCAGGTAGTCTCCCCGACCAAGCCCTGCTACCAAGCTTCCTGCGAATGGAAGCTGCCCACGTGCATTCCTGCACAGCTTTCGTAGTTCCTCCAAGAGACCTCCAGGGAAGCCTTGCGTGTCCCGTTTGACAGATGGAGCCACAACTGAGGCTCGGGTTGGTGAAGTGCCAGTTGGTGAGTGTTTTAACAACCTGACCTTCGTGGCCTGGAGCATGGGCGCACCTCTCCCGGCCTCAGGTGATGCAACTCCAAGACTGGGGGTGATAACAATAGGGCCCTTCTCAAAGGGGCAAAGCGGTGACGTGTGCACCGTGTTTCCGACAGCGCCCGGTTGGAACTTGGTGCGCTGTAAACATCAGCTCTTACTTCTCTCTCTACACGGCTGCTCGCACCAAATTGTTGTCCTTCTCCAAACACGGGATGACTTCACAGCTCTTATCTGGAATGCCTTTTCCCTTTTCCTTCACCAAGAAGCCCTCTCTGGCCAGTTTCTCGCTCTCTCCTCCATGCTCCCCCTGGACCCTGCTCATTTGACAGAGATTAACCGAGTGCCTGCTATGTGCCAGCACTGTGCGTTGGGGGTGCTCGCTGCTGTATATACTCCTTGGGCTTTGGGGGTTCATTTATTGTGAAGTCCCTTGAGGACAGGGACTGTCTTATTCATCTTTGTGTCCTCATAGAATGTGCCTAATAAATGTCTGCGGAATGAACAAAAGAAGGAATCAAAGTGTGGGGACAGCTGACCTGTGGCAGCTGCAAGCCTGGTTGTTTGCGCCCTGTTTGGGCCGAGGCCTGATGCCCCTCGGCCCTGACTGGTGACTCTGAGTCCCAAGTCTGCTCTGAGACGTACGTGACTACAGCCTGACGCCCTGTCTTTGCAGACTGCCAGTGCATATGTGACCCGGCCATCATGTGCTGCTCGGTGTCTGTCAGAGGGCTGGGCAGCCAGGACCCGCAGTCTGGCTTCAACAGTCACTTACTCAGGGGCCACACCAGAGGAAGTCCCTGGCCAAATGGCACGAGAAGACCAGGCTTGGAGGATCTGTCCCGCTTTGGGGAAGCAGCAAAGTAGCTGCCTCCAGCCACGATGGGCTCCCTGGCTTCCAGCTCCAATGCCAGCACTCCTGTGCCCTGCCCCAAGGTCGTCAGGCAGTAACACAGTTCCTCCGGAGGCACCCACACCTACTCCTCCTGCCACATCAGTGCTCAGCAACCAGGGTTTCAGGCTGACTGTGAAGCAGGCTGCAGGATCCGACGTGTGCACGGAGCAGCTCATATGGCTCAAAGCTCCCAAATCCCCTGGTCTAAAAAAAAGAGGTGGGAAAACTAGAACCCCAGCACCAAAGTGTGCCAAAGTCAGTCAAAGCGGTGGCTCTGCTCCGTGCAGGCTCTTAGGCCCCCAAACACGGAGCAGGCAGCCCCGGACCCCCCACCCCTCCACCAGCCTTGGAAACGTGGGCTCCTGGGTCACACTGCATTCCAGCTGGAGACAGCTCCTGAGCTCCAGATTATGTCCTATTTGCAAAAAGGAGTGGCAGTTACTAGTTCTCGGTAAGTGCTGTGCTTCTCCCTGTACAGTCTGAGGACCAGCAGCGTCAGTACCACCCAGAGGGGTTGTTAAATTCAGATGCCCAGGCCCGGCCCCTGACCCACTGAAGCAGAATCTTCAGACTTCGACCTGCACTTCACATGCTCTCCAAGTGACTATTACTCCAAGGCAAGTTTGAGAACCGCTGTTCTGTGAGCCACATAGTAAACATCTGGAAAGCCCTTCGTAAGATGTGTCCTGACTCCTGGGCCACTGACACATCAGCTGATCACTTGAAGAGTGCATCTCTTCTCACCTGATTCTCCCAACAGCCCCCGGAGGCAGGTGGGGCAAAGATGCGCGCATTCACTCTCGTAGAGCCAACAATTACTTACTGTGTGGAGCTCCGAGGGACCAGGCGCTGTGCTGGGTGTGGAGACATTGTGATGAACAGTCCCCATCCTCAGGAAGTGGGTCCAGACAGATCACACACAAGTAAACAAACTAATACACGGCCTGACACTCCCAATGGCCTTATCCTGCTTTATTCCCCTCAGCGCATTGGTGTCTTCTTAACCCCAAACCCCGCATCAGAGAAGGGTGGGGCACCGTTTTGACTAAGGTGATGTCTGAGTCTTGAATGACTGGAGGAGGGAGGGAGCTAAGTGGGTATCTGGAGAGTTAAGGAAGGCACTCCAGGCAACAGAACAAGGTCCAAAAGCCCTTTTTACAGATGAAATTAACTAAACATCAGAGAAGCATCCAGAACCTCGCCCAGGCTCCTGGCCGCAGCCCTACCTACCACACCAGCTGGCTCTCAGAGACCCTGAACTTCTGCCAACACCTCCCTCCCGACCCTGTAACTCCCAGGGCTGGAATGAAGTCAGTTTGTCTCCTCAGCTCAAAATACACAGAGCCTCTGGCCTTGGAATTTTTCCAAAAACTTTTACATGTTTGAAATATGCAAAAAAAAATTAATTTCCAAATTTGAAAGGGGAAAATGCAAAAATAAAAAAATTCTAGTGTTTAATGAAATGTCCACAAAGCATAACGAGATGTCAACTTGCTTCATGTATGGAGTCAGAAACGTTTCATCCCGCCTCAGCTTAGATTTTCTTAATAAGAATTTCTGAGTTGACTTGATGATTTCCAAGAAATCAGAGCCTATGTTAAATTTGATGAGTTATTGCATCCAAAAAAATTCCAAATTTTTATCCCTTCCAAATACTTTTTACAATAAAGATTACATGAATGAGGCACATAACATGCACGCTATACGATGGATTTGTGAAGCTCTTCAAACAGCCTTGGCTGGGAGCATGTGTGGCTCTAGGCTGAGCTGCGTCAGCAGAAGCTGGGTCGTACCAGGCTCAGCACCCGGGGTCCCAGGATCAGGGCCCCTGGAACTTGAGCAGGAAGTGGCAATGCAGCCCAAGGGCCACTGCTGTGCATGGAATGAGGGGCCTGCCCAGCAAGGGGTGATCTGTGAGACAGGCACAGCCATTCCGTCCTGCCCCACCTGCACGGCCGGGAGCAATGCCCGCCCTGAAAGAGGCCAGTCCGTGACCTGGGGGATGGGGGTGGGCAGCCTCCTGAATAGCTGCTCCCCCAGGCAGGTAAGAAGCCCAGGTGGAATGGGGTGCCAACCAAAGGGCAGGGCTGGACTGGAGCATAGGAGAGAAGAAATCAGAGTGTGTGCGTGTGTGTGTGTGTGTGGGGGGTCCCTGCCAAGGTCCTAGAGGGACACAGTGACATGGAGGGAAGGCATGGCCGAGGAGAATCCTCAGGGTGGTTTACCAACCTGATCTCAGCAGGCACTTGAAGACTAGGCCACGTCCATTTCCCTCTCTGGTCTGTTTGTGGACAGTCACCGATGCCTCACCCCCAGGTTCCCTAGGGATGCTGCCAGGCACACTACCCTCTTCTGATCATGCCTAGGAACTCAGAGTCCAAGGGAAGCTCCCAAACTACCTCCCAAGGAAACCTGGAAGGTGGTTCATCCCGCCCTCTGGACACTGGGCCCTCTTCAAAAAATATATTATTAATATAAAAAAATTAGTCTGATTACCACATCTTATTTATCATCTCTGGGTTAGTGACCAACTTGACCAACAAACCAGCTCATATGCTTGGTTCCAAATGACTTTTGTCTCTTAGGGGGAAAAAAGTCAAAATCATCATTAAGGGTATTTAAGAGGCTAGGCTGGAGCCAGAGATGGCCCTGGGCACCAGGGGTGTTGGGGGAGGGAGAGGGAGAGGAAGAGGAGGGGGAGAGAGGGGAGGCAGAAGGGAGAGAGAGAGAGGCAGAACAGGAGGGGTGGGGGAAAGGAGTGGGGCAAGGAAGGGGGTAGAAGGGGGGAAGAGGGGGAGGGAAAGGCAGAGGAGGAGGAGGGGAAGGAGGCTGGGACAGCTGCCTGCAACTTCCTGAGGGACTCCGCAGGTCCTTCGGGGCATTTACTAAAATGGTCATCTGTCCATCCATTCCATCACCCATAGTATTCATCGGGCACCTCCACGTTCGGGACACTGTCTGGCAGTGAAAATAAGGTCCCGTAGTTTTTATTCTAGTGGGAGAGACCGATGATTAACAAGGACATCGTATCATATCATATGTAATTATGTTGCAGTATAAATAGTTTAAAAGTACTATGCGATGCAGGAATGCATTCAGTGTGGCATGTACACGAAGGCCGCCTGGGAAAAATCCAGCCATAAACGCCTCTACTGTTCATGTTACATGGCTGGGTACTTCCTGGACAGCCCTGGTATACACACGCACGTACACACACACAAACACACATGCAGACACATTCCTCAGGGGCATCTCTGTGGCAGGGGCCAGGCCTGGGATGAGTCATATGTGGTCACATGTGTTTGCATGTGTGCGTGTGCATGCACACACGTGTGCATGCGCACGCACACACACACACAGACACACAGACACACACACACACACACACACACACACACACAGCTCTCCTCTTCTTCTATGGAACACCCTCCTACCAAACAGGATGCAGCAACCTCGCTCACTTCGCAGAGAGGCGGACAGCACCTCGGACATGAGAGCACCCAGACTCGTCCAGGTCATGCCAATTATTGGGCCGCAAGTCCTGCTCCCAGTTAGCAGGGTCTTGCTGCCTGTTACCACGTCTGTCAGTCCAGCGCTCTCAGGGGTCACCCCCAAGGGCATTGGGCCATTCGTGCTGGGCAGGGTCTCTGTCTCTAGCAAGGAAGATGATGGCCCAGGACATGCCTAGCCGATGTTCCTCCTCCCGTCTCCGGAATGTGAGCAGATTTCACAAACACACCAAGCCCCCCCTAACTGGCATTATGCTTCCTTCCTCCAATCCCCTCATCTCTCCAACTTTCCTTTTGCCATCCAAAGGCATCTTGTCAGTTAAGGGCTTGCAGATAAATGGCTACATTTCAAACTGCCTGCCCGGTGAGGCTTCTGCTTCCTCTACTCCCAAAGGTTGTCCAGCCACGTCGTGGGGACTAGGCGGGTAAAGGGCATGGTTCTGGAGCACTCAGGCCTGAGTTCAAATCCTGACTTCCCACTTGCTGGCAAGTCATGGGACCTCTCTGTTCTTATTTCTGTAAAACGAGATACCAGCTCCTAACTCAACAGATGGCTGGAAAGATAAAATGAGATCCTACATGTAAAGTGCTTAGCACAGAGCCAGCAGTGAGTGAGCACCCGACAAACACACGCATGCAGCCTCGTTGAGGACTCGCAGGAAGTGCACAGCAGTCCCAGTCATGGGCAGACCACCTTCTCGCAGCCGGCATGGCACAGCAGAGAGCAGGAAGGACAGGCCCAAGAAGCCAAAAGCGAGCATTTCCAGGGGTGTAGGTTGTGGCAGAGGAAGTTCTCAGAACCACTGAGGTCTCACTTGCTGTCTCCAGGGCAGCGTTTCCCAACGTGTGGTCTATAGAATCCAGTCCTATGGGATTTTAATAGGTATCTTGTCCCTTCCCCACTCACCCTCGCAAAAAAAAAAAAGAAAAAGTACCATTGTCAAAAAAATAAGGAATACACTTGAACAAATCAAATAGGTTTCTTTACTGCAAAGCTTCACAGAACCTTTAAAATGCGAACCTGTGCTGGACAGTGTAAGGCGGGGCTGCAGCACACCGTCTCCCGCATCCCTTTGACCACTGGCTAATTTTATGTGTCAACTGGACCGGGCCCCTAGGGCCTGGGTATTTGGTCAAACCTTGTTCTGGCTGTTTCCGGGAGTGATGAGCTTACCACTTAAAGGGGAAGACAGAATAAAGCTGCTGGCTCTCCTTAACGTGAGTGGGCCTCACCCAATCAGTGAAAAGCCTGCGAAGAACAAAAAGGCCGTCCCTCCCCCAAGTCACAGGAGCTCTCCTGCCTGCTTTTTCCCGCCTTTGGACTCGAACTGAAGCCTCAGCTCATCCTGGGTCTCAAGCCTGCCGGCCTTTGGACTGGACTGCACACGTGACTGGCTCTTTCGGTTCTCGGGCCTTTGGACTTGCTTAATGCATCCCGTAGAGCTCAGGGCTTGTCCACCCTCATAAGTGTATTAGCCAGTTCCTTACAATCCCTTTGTACACGTACGTGTGTGTGTGTGTGTGTGTGTGTGTGTGTTCAAACACACACCTCCTTCATTCTGTTTCTGGGGGGAACCCTGGCTAATACAACCGCAGAGCCGCCCCCTTTGTGCAGCCCTTAAATTCCATGAAGACTTCAAGGCATGTTGCAGTGGAGGGTCAGAATCTAAGAGGGCCATAGGCCTCTGCATTGGGGCTCCCCGCAGCCTAAACCCAGGGGTGCTCTGTGAAGTGATGTATCGCTGTGGTCCCCATCCATCATGGTCTCTGGAATCCAAAGTCTTCCGGGCTGAGAAGACTGGAGTGGGGATTAAGGAGCCATGTGCTTTCATGAGTGACAATTCCCAGTCTGTTTCTGACTTCCCTTTCTTGTTCTCTGCTTTGACACAAGGAGTTCGGTGCTTGTCTCCTCACAACCCTCCCACGTGAGCATCTGGGGCTGTGCTGGCCTCCGCTGTGGCTGGGCCCTGAACTGCATTCACGACCAACGGTGACAAAAGCCTTTCATCTCAGACAGCAACTCCCCGCAGGGGGCGGACCTCAGAGCAGAATCGGGCAGTGAGAGGATGGCGGCTCCCTGAGGTCCCGGCCAAGGCCAAGGCCGAGGACAAGCCTCCCGTGTCTGGGACTTGGAAGTGGCTGCAGAGCCGAGCTCCGTGGAGGAGGAGCCGGAGCCCCGTCTCCCAGGAGCCTCCCGCTGACGGGCAGCACGTGGGGACACTTCTCTCTGCGTCTGCACTTTCTCAGGCTCCCTGCAGAGCTGCTGGGGGGCTTGAGCACCCCTGATTTCTGGGTTCTGTCCTTCCAGGTGAAACCCCATCCCACTCCATACAAATTTGGGAACCGATACAAACAAGGTTGGCTACTTTGTCAAGTGAGGACCTTAAAGGAAAAAAGAACCTAGTATGGCCATCATTTTGTAATAGGAAAGCCATCTGAACACCCCAAATCAGGTAGGGCACAACCTCAGGGTAAAGGCCAGCCTTTTCACCCGGCGTGAGTGACTTTGGAAGGCTCGTGGGGCCGCACTTCCTTGCCCACCGGGTTCCAGTCTCTGTCAGTCTTCAGACCGGTGTGTGAGGCCCATTTGCCACCTCCGTGCTCTACTTTCCTCCTCCAGGGGCATCCCTAACTGGCTATTTTCTTATTCAAAACTTATTCTAAACCTCTACCTTTCCCAGAACGATTTCTGCGGAAGTTCTCCCGGAAGCCAAGTGCCAGGGGCTGGCAGTATAAGAAAAAGGAATGAAGGGCCCACTAGGAGGGCTCCCGCTGCCAGGCTCATTCTCAAGAGCAACGATATACCAGGGCTCGGGAGGGTGGGGATTATCCTTTTTCCATTTTGCCTGCAGCCAGTCTCTAGAAAGCTCTAGCTCCTTTTGCCCTCCTGGCCAGGCTCGGCTGGTAAGACGAGGAAGTCCTAGGTACCTGACTAGGCCATCACTTACTCAGCACGGAGCAGGGACCGAGCCTGACCCCGCAGGGCTGCCACAGCTAACACACATCCCCCTGGACACCTGCGTGATACCGGCCCCTGCTGAGTTTGCTCCACAAAGTGGTGGCAGCTGGTCAGGAGCAGCGGGGTGTGACTGCGAAGTCAGGAGACCAACTGTGACCAACTGATATTTATACACCCCGGCGAGCCCTGTCCTCTTCGACGTGGTCACCTTGGGCATCTCTGCCCAGTTCCCGGGGATGCTGTCTTTGGTCAAAGTGCTTTTTGGAGCTCCTCTTGGGAACTGCCTTTACAGCCAGATTACCTGAGAAACAGAGTCACACCCTGACTTCCCTTTGTAATCAGAAATCGCTTTGCTCAGCTCTGTCACCCAGCTCATTCCCTACACTTGCCTCCAACGACCTTGGCTGCATTAAAAATTGAATCCACCCCAAAGGAAGAAGATTTGCCACCGGTGAGCGTGTTCAGAGAAGAGGACACGAGGAGTGGGGGCTGAAGGCTCTGCTAGAACACGCCGCGCAGGACGCCAGGTCTCACGGGTGCTGGCGACGAGACCCTCACGGGTACCCAGTGAGCTGGGTGCTATTCGCCCCATTACTCAGGTGAGGACAGGGAGGCCCGGAGGCTAAGTGACTTGTCTGAGATCACAGGTCTACTAACGGGGCCACTCCAGGGCCTCGCGCTCCTCCCCAGGGAGCTTCCTGGAGGCTTGGTCAAAGCACGCCGCCTGTTTAAATAAAGATGTGGGCTCTGACTTTAAAAAACAACCAGCCAGCCAACACATCGTCCAGTCTCCTCCAGCGAACAGCCTCTTGACCATTTCCCCTCAAATGATCAGCATCTGCTCTTTGCACACACACACACGTGTGTGTGTGTGTGTGTGTGTGTGTGTGTGTGTGTAAAGAGGGCAGCCTGGAGCCAGTGGATGCCAAGGGTCTGGGGGTAACTCCAGTACCCCACTCCTGACTTCCACAAGATACGCTGGGGCTTCAGGTCTCTGTCTGGAAGATGAGGATTGAAATAGGCCTAACGCACCTACACAACTGCATCCTGTCCATTCCGCTCGACAAAACGGCAGAGGCCAAACCGTATAGAGCGCTGAGGGCGGTGGGGCGATCAAGTTGAGGGGTCGGGTGGGCCCTGGTTTGACTCAAACTCCGCTGTCCAGTAGCTAAATGAGCACGCAGCCCCTCTGGGCCGAGGTGTCAACACTTGTACAACAGACACAGGAAAGTCACAGAGCTAATAGCTGGGGATGCAGGAAACTTTCTACCTCTGGAGGCTGCTCTGAGGACTCAATGAGTGTGCGCCTCTGGGGCTTGGAAAGGCTGACCCCGAGTGAGACCCTTGCACAAGCGCCCCCTTCCTGCCGAGGGGGGGCCTCTGTCCCCCACCCCCACCCCCACCCAGCCCTGCCCTCCTCCCACTCACTGGACCTGCCGAGGCAGGAAGCAGCCAAGCAGAGGCCACCCAAGTTTCCTGACTGCCTTCGAACCCTGGTGACAAAAAGAAGAACCAACAACTTCTAACTAAGAGAGGAAAGAACACAAGGGGAACCCCCCTTCTCATCCGCAGGGGAGTCCGACGTGGTGGACTCTGGAGGAGGATCTGGGTTCAAGTCTCAGCTCTGCCTTTTATTAGCTCTGTGACTTCAGGGATGCTAATCAACCTCTCTGAGTCCCCGTCTTCTCATCTGTAAAATGGGGAAAATACATGTGTCTACCTGGTGGTACAGTTGAGAGTCAAAGAAATAAAAAAAAGAAGTGAGCATGCAGTGCTGTGTCCGGCACAGAGTAAACACATAGATACATGTTAGCTATTAGCGTCGTTGAACCAATTGTCCAACTAGTGCGAGCTGACCCGGGAGGCGCTGCCCCACGCTAAAGATCGGAAGGAAAACAGGGAGACGATGTCCAACATGGCCCCACACAGGCCCACCAGCTGCTCCCCACTGACATGAAATAAAGGAGTTTATTCTAAAGGGGGAAAGTGCACAATAGAGAGCTCAGTCTCCTGCCAAGATGATGTGTCGTCCATAACATTGCAAGCACGACCCCTTTCCACTTACATACCTCTAGCGATGGAGGACTCACTGCTCAGGAGGCGGCCGTCCACTTCCAAGTACCAAGCATCCAGGTTCATCAGAGGCCTTCTGCTTTGCATGAATGACTTCACCCCAAACACTTGTATTTTGGAATTACTCTAAAGCTAGTACCCTCGCCTTCTTAAAGAAAAATACAGATTTGTGACCAAAGCTGAGATTCCTAGGGCCAAGGTCAAACTGTGCACATTTGCTGACACCCCAGATCGGGTACCTGGCACACTGGCAGTTTTGTGTGGGAAGAGTCAGCCTGCAGGGAAGGAAATGCAGAGCTGGGAGTGCCAGGACGCTCTCTGCCTGGCCCGGCCCTGCAGGACTGGCCTGTCTGCTGCAGGGAGCAGGGTCTTGCCCTCTCTGTGGTCCTGGGTCACCCTCTGCAAGCCCCTTCCCAAGGCATCCATAGGACAGGAGGCTCCAGGTCCCACAGGCAGCCTCTGGAGGAATGAGTCTACCTATGACCTTGAATCTGAAGGCCCTGCCAAAGGAATAACAATGAGAAATGTCACAAGACACAGCTCTCTTGGCTGTGTCCCGACCTGGGGAATGGGTGTCAGAAGACACACAGGAAAGCCAGATGGTATTTTCCAGGGTCATAGTCCACTGTGGAGAGAAGCCCAGGGCCCCTTTCCATGTCCTTTCCCGAGTCAGTCCCTGCCAGGGTGGCTGACGTGGGAGGGCCGGAGGCTGCAGAGACACAAGATTAATGGCTTCCTAGGCAGGGGGCAGCCGCCCACTCGTCCAGGCACGATCCTCCGGTGGCTCCCTCGGCCTGGCTCTGTGCAGCGTGAAGTACAGGAGGAAGCTGGTGAGAGGCCAGCCCCCTGCGCGGCCAGGCTGCCTGGTCCCCCGTCAGCGCCACCCCTGCGCGCCCAGCCTCGGTGCTAAGCGCCTGTCCGGGTTCGTCTGTGTCTCTGCTGCTAGCACAGGTCTCTGCTGGGCTTGGTGAGAACTGCACTGCAGGGGACGACGAGGAGGGAGCAGGGAGTGGGGGCGAGGATGGAACCCCGGTTCTGTAAGTCCATCTGTCCCCAATACTGGCTTCCAAGTTTGTAGAAGGACCGTCTTTCACTTCGATGTTTTTTGTTTTGTGTTGTTTTGTTGTTTTTAGGAGGGTTTGTTAGGTTGCCCACATGCTTTGGCTTCCTTAACTTTTAAATTAAAATTGTTTTTATTGTAGAATACATACTCATATGATCAAAAGGGTAAATCAAAAGCAACCATCTCTCCCAATTCTAGGATTCTCAAGTAGATGCCCCAGAGGTGACTCAAATGACAGCTTTTTGCGTTTCCTTCCGGAAGTGTCCAAAGCTTTTGCCCAGCATTTGAAACTAAAAACCGTCAATGTGATTTTACTACATATTCTGTTCAGCCACCTGCTTTCTTTCCACTTAACTCTACACTATTTGTATTTCAGTATAAGTTCAGATAAACCCGTGAAGCCCTCTTTTTAATATCAAAATATTCCTTGATCCCCCATATCATAATCTCGGTACCTGTATTCTCCATTAGTAGGGAAAAAACATAATAAACTCACAATACAGTAATACTTTAACATGAATTTGGAGGTAACCACAGCAATGCTTACAGAGACTGCATAGGGGACAGTCTGACAATATCCCTGTGTGGGCATTTCACATCATTATTTTATTGAATCTTCCTGTACCCCGATAAAGGAAGGATTATTATTCCCCTTTTTTCCGATGAGGCCCGTGTGGCACAGGGATGTTAGGGGACTTGTCCAAGGCTACACAGCAAGGGGAGGGGGCAGAGTTGCCAGGTGCATTCAGATTTGTCTGACCCCCCTCTGCACCACACCACACAGGAGCTGCCTGTTCCTGCACGTCCATCCAGGGTGATTTACGAGTCAGGAAAGGCCCCTCTCCTTCCTCCAAGGTGCCCTCCTCTAGCCCCACCAGCTGGGCCAGCTGTGTTTATATGAACAGGAACATTGCCAGCCCCTGACACCAACCTCAGATCAAGGGTGGTCTGTTAGGTACTGACCTTGGACACAGGCTGCGGGGGCCTGGATGCAGCCCGAAAACACCCAGAGGGCTGGTAGAGGGCCACGCATTCTTATTTGTGTGCCAGCCGGGGGGCGAGGCCAATGTGAGTCAGATTACGTGGACTCTATTGTTGCATAGTTCCTATCTCCTGTCATCCCCACCCCCACGCTGACCGGGAGAGGAGCTCCTTACGGCGGCTTCACTTTAGTCACCAAGAGCAGAGAACAGCTTAAAGAGATGGCCCAGGGACAGAAGCATGAAGAGGGTCACAGGCCTGCGTCAGGGGATGGCCTACGTCAGGGGACGGCCTGCGTCAGGGGACGGGTGGCAGAGGAACCATGGGGGAGGAGGAGGCCACCGTGCCGGGAAGATCAGCTCATCAGTGTCAACCTACCAGTTTCTATCTATTGAAACTTTCAATTGTTTGATTCATTTGTTTGAAATTGGAATTGTTCATGTCCCTCTGTCCAGCTCTCCTCTGGTTCTGTCTGGCTCCCACAGTCCTGTTGCCAGGCCTGGCCTGGGGCCAACGTGACGATGGAATGTGGGGTCAGGGATCTGTATTACTCAGCCCTGAGGCTCACAGTTCAGGTCCACAACCACGAGGCCATGGGGCCCTCATTGAGGCCGAGGGTAAATAGGGTTCATATCCGGACCCATTCATGTCTAGGCAGTGTGCGACAAAGCACTGGGATGGGGTGGGGGTCGAGGGGCTGGGGCCTGGGCTGCAGTCTGCGCATGAGCTGCAGGACTGCGTAGACAAGGTCCTCACCCACTCAGGGCCTCAGTTTTCCCATCTGTTAGAATGAGGGCTCAGGCACCCATAAGCCTCTTGGGTCTTCCCCAGCCCCCACATCTGCCTTCTCCCTCTGGGAAGTCGGAAGTCCACCCTACCAGCCATGCGGGAACCTTAGGGGTCCCCAGGGGTGCGTCTTTAGAAAAGAAAGCCCAGAGAGAAGGCAAAAGATGTGAGGAGCTGCAAACGGCGCTTGCACAGTTCCTGGCTCATAGTAGGCATGCAGCAGATGTCAGCAATGATTACTGTGGTCATTAGCAGCAGGAAGAGGAAATTACAGTGGCCCAGGCCTAGGATAACAGAGGCAGAGATACAGGGTGGGGAAGAAAGCATGATGGAGAAAACGCAGACAGCAGCTGATGTAGCCCGGCGGGGCCAGTTTCTGGCCTCGCCATGTGGCCGGGAGCTGGGATTACGGCCTAAAACCAGAATCCCAAGTGTTGCCCCTGAGAAGATCGCAGCTGTGGAGGCCCCTGCCTGCGCCCCCTGGGAGCCCCAGGTGCCCCTGCCCTCTGTGGAGAGGCCTCTGATCAGCCCCTCCAGGTGTCCTGTGTCTGTGGGTACCTGCTGCTGGCCCAGCCCTGCTTGGAAACACTGCAGAGCCACAGACCATAGCTGCCCACACCTAGCCACACCTTGGATGGGGCACTGCCCGGCGGACGCACCTCCTGGCCCGGCCTCCGCTCTCCCCGTGGGCACGGCTTGGACTATTTTCTTGGACTGCTCGGATCCCACGTGATGTTTTTTCTTTGCAATAAAGATATTTTATACAATGCTGAGATGTCATAAAATGTAAAAATTTTTGGAAAACTAAATTTACAGACCTCAAAAACGGATCCATTGCCAGACCACATGGGACTATTTTTATTACTGTTACCACAGCCAAGAGCGAAGACCGAGGAGGTCGTGCGGAGTGCTGGGGGTGAGTGAGGCTGACAGCCGCGACCACACGTGGGGGTGTCCAATAGAGCCGCTTTGGGGACACCTCCCAGGGCGAAGAGAGCCTTTCTGCTGAGCGGTGCCTGCCCCTAGGGAGGGCAGATCGGATCCCTACTGTTGCCCCAAGTCAGGCCTACGAGGTCCCCTCCTGGGACTGCTCTGCTGGTCAGGTGTGAAGTTGGGGGGACTCAGGGACTCAAGGGAGATAAAACCTCAAACCCCAAGCCAGGCCTGCTAGATACTCGCCCTAGTGACACACAGACCAGAGCAGGCCTCCCTCTCCATCGTGTCCCAAAGGCCATGCAGGAAGCTGACCTCCAGCCCTTCGCGGCCACACAGGCCTGCACAGGGGCCTCGGACAAGCGGACCATGGGCCCTGAGTTCCAGCTCAAACACGCCCACCACTCTCAAGCAGGCCTCTCCGTGAAGGCCAGTGCCCGAGGGCGTTTGGGGGGAAGCTTCACTTCTCCTCTTTCCTATCTGCAAAGGGAGGCACGCCCCTCAGCCCAGCACAGACCGGGCCGGAGCCCACATTTACAATGCCCTGACCCTCTGCACAGCTGTTCTGGGGTGAGGACCTGCAGGCAGCCTCATGAGCCACCCGCGCTCCTCAGGGGCTGTGCTCCCTCTCCCTGAGCCCAGGGTCAGCTTGGGGCCACATTAATGTGCCGAGAAAAGTCTCAGGAGGATCTGTGAGAGAAACGGGGGGTCTCCAGTCCCCTTGGAGTTCTGAGCTATTTCAGGCAGACTTGGATTTGCGTCCTGGATCCACTGTGTCATCCTGGGCAAGTCCCTCAACCCCTCTGGACCTCAGGTTCCTCCTCTGTAAAGTGGGGGTGGGACCTTGTACTCAGAAGGGTTATTGTAAAGTTAAAGAGATCATGCCTGCGAGCACCCAAGCAAACGCCGACACAGCACGGCTCTTCTCTTCCCCTCCAGCACTCCCCACAATCTACTCACAGAGGCACTTAGAACCCAGGCACCATGGGACCCTCTCTCTCCAACGTGCCCCTGCCAGCCAGGGCTCCCAGCTTGCCCACACCCACACACCACCTGCCACCTCGAGTCTAGGAGCGCAGGGTCGCAGCCTGTCTCTGCTCCACGGGCCTCGTAAATCAGCAAGAGCAGGGCCCGTCCACTCCATGCCCCTGAGAGCTGTGGGGGACCCTCTAAGAACTGCAGCAAACAGGACGGCAGTCGTCAAGCTCTCTGCTTTCAGGCCGCAGGGATGGAGCTGGGCAGACAGAAGCACAGCGGCCGTGAGAGCCAGGGCACGTATTCGTCAGGGGGCTGCTCCCAGTGTGTGAGTCAGGGCCTGTGACCCCTCAGCTCCTTCTAGGCCCCGAACCCTTGGGATACTCACCCTCTCTCCCCGCTGCCATGTGTGCCTTGATGGGAATTAGAAAAATTAGATTCAGACCTCACTCACCCCCTCGACCAGGAATGCTTGGTTAGTGAACAACCTGTACAGCTCAGCAGTCTAGCCCAAAGCACACATTTTCTCCAAATGTACCCCCACTTTCACCTCATATTTGCTGAAGGCCCCTCCATGGCCAGCTGGCCCTGTGCTGCAGACTCACCACCGAGTCAGACCCAAGCCCTTGGGGGCCTCAGGGAAAGGAAAGGAGCGATTCTCCTGGAGAGGTGGGAGGGGCGCTTTAATTCTCAAGGCTGCCTCCTTGCAAGGCCATTTCCAAGGACATTTCTCAACAACCAGGGGTTCAAAGGATGAAACAAGACCTCAGTGCTGAGATGCACCTTCCGAGCTGAGACGCCGGGCAGACCTAGCCATTACCTGGCGTCTGCAGGCTTGCAATTCTCTTACCACAGAGTGAGC
Organism: Lyroderma lyra; assembly: GCA_004026885.1. Taxonomy (NCBI): domain Eukaryota; kingdom Metazoa; phylum Chordata; class Mammalia; order Chiroptera; family Megadermatidae; genus Lyroderma; species Lyroderma lyra. Next base: position 29,957 of record PVJL010001604.1, read on the forward strand.
TGGGCAGGACAACACTGAGAGTCACCGGGACAGGCCTCCTGATGCCAAAGGTCTGAGCCTGACGCAATTTCCAGGTCACCATCAGTGCAAAGACCTCCTCCAGAAGTCGGAGGGACCAGCCGAGGAGGCGTCTAGGAGAGCCCCAGCCCCCTCGGGTCCTCTTGTGAGCCTCTGCTGCCCTGGGAGCTGCTGACCAGATGCTCTCAACTTCCCACTTCCCTGCGGCATCCCCAGCAACTGCAGCTCAGCCTATGCAACCCCAACTCAAGCTGCTTACAGCATGGTGCTCACGTGGGAATGGTCTGGAATACTCCCTCATCTCCCAAAGCCAGAGGGGCCCTTGCCTTCACAGGCATGACTGTACCTCTGCCCCCACCCCTCACGACCACCCAGCATTTTCAGGGAGAGGAGCTGCCCCCTCACAGGGTCTTAGGGACCCACCTCAGTCACCTGCACCCTGAAGCTGGGCTGTTCTTAGCATCTGTTCAGGCCTCACCTGTGCTGGCCTCACCGATCTAGCCCTGTTGGCAGCTGCTATGGTCCCAATGCCTCACAGGCCCTGGGCCACAATCCTCTCCTGACCCGGAGGCTTGAGCCTACCTCCCCACCAGGGCCTTTCCCTTTGGTAAACTAGTGTTTTCTGCTTCCTACTTCTAACTACTCCAGTTAAACCTCACAGGCAAGAGTCCAGCCAGGAAAAGCCATAACTTTACACTCTAGGCTTAAAACTCACATTCCACTACTCTGGGAAGGTCATTCGTTTCAAAAGCATTTGGATAGGGACATGCCTGGAGCAGTGAGCAATACTAAAAAGAGCCAAAATTTATTGAGCACTGACCGTGTAGCAGTCTCCGCTTTAAGTGCTACGTGTTGATCAATTTTTAATCTTTACAGCAACGAGGGGATCACGGCTAATGAGGAATCTGAGGCACAGAGAGATGAAGTCACTGACCCAGGGTCACAGAGCTGGGATGTCATGCAGCCGGGGGTGGTGTGGGGGTAAATGTTTAACAACTGGCTGGAAGAGGGGGACTAATTTGAAGCACTTGCCCATTTCCGTGGAGTAAAGACTCCCATCATGTGACATCACTGACATGGTGCTACTGTGAAGAGCTGGGCAGTAACAAAACATCGTACAGTGTCTCCACCACAAAGACACATTAGATGCAAATTTACTTAAAGAACATAAAGCTAAAGGCAGTAAAATATTAGGAAGTAATGAGATTTGAGTACTTACTACCTTCGTTTTTAATACAATGTAATTAATTGTAAATGTATATAATTTCATTTTTAGTAATGGTTGTGTTTAACCATCAGCTCATAAAACTCCTGAAAACTTAACAGTTGGCTCTCCCAAGCAAGTTTGAGCTGGTTTCTGCAAACCACTGAGGCCAGGATGTAGGGACAGTCAGTCTGGATCCAGAAAGTTCCTCCTAACCACTACACTATACTGACCCAGAGAAGGACGTGGATGCCCACAGAGCCAGCCATCTCCGTCCCTGTGATCAACAAAGCAACAGACACTGCAGAACTAGGTCCCTCCTGGCCACTTTTCCATGGCCTCTACCTTCCTCTATTGCCCCTGAGGTTCTCCCTTGGCCACTTCTCATCTCCCTAGGTTAGCTCCACTAACATACATTAAGTACCTACTCTGTGCCAGGTGCTGTTCTAGGACCTGGCGACACAGAGAGAAGCTTCTACTCCAGGAGCGCATGATCTAGTGGGAAGAGACGAGCACATGTGTATATTCAAATCCAACAGATTACAACCCAGTCAGGGTCACGGGCCAGAGAGCAGCTGTGGGGAGAGAGATGAATTCCCCCTGGGAGGGATCAGGAATGGCTTCGCCCAGAGGAACATACGTGAGCAAGGTTTTAAAGGATCAATAGAAGTTCACCAGGCAAATCTGGGGCTGGGAGTTAAGCAATAGTATAAATAGGAAAGAATAGATCTGAGGCATATATTTAGATAAGTTGTCTCGACTGAGGAGGGGATTAGATGACAAAGAGAGAGAGGGAAGAATGGAAGATATGCTCCACGTCTTGGCTGGGGTCCCTGCATCAGGGGAGGGAGAGATAAGGAAGACATGGGGAAAAGCAGGCTTGGAGTGCTGTGCTGCAATTCTATTTTGTGTGTGCTGGTGTGAGGTACCCCCAGGAATGAAGATGGTGCTGGCTGCGCTGCATCTGCATATCCAGCAGCTGGAGGGCTGTCCTCAGATGGAATGAGACCGGAGCACTTTTCAGCCTGTCTGAATGTCAGGCAACCCACAGAGGCAATGAGTGTGTGGTATGTGTGTGTGCATGCTGAAGAGCATGGAGCATGGCTCCGAAAGCCAGTTCCCAAACCAGAGCTGCTTTCTGCAGCAGGAGTCATGCACGCTCACCGCTCCAGGAGCCTGCATTTCTACGGGCTCAGCCCTGGGATCCTCCACACTGCTTCCCACCCTGGGAAGCTCCGTAGTGGCCCACGAGGTGCAGCGCCACCGCGGGCCTGTAGGGGGCTCTAGAGCTCTTCCATTCCCCATGCTCGGGCCTGCGAAGGTACCACGCTTAAAACAATGGTGTGTTCACCCAGGCTGTGAGACTTCCCAGCTCCTAGAGGGGAGTGAGGGGAAGCTGGGGTTCGCTGGTCTCTCTTTAATGAGCCACGGTTCATCCATGCTCCCAACTGGCTGTTTCAGGTTTAGCCCCTTGTCCTCCCTACTCCACCACCTAACACTAACAAATATTGCAAATATTGATCGGGGTGGTTTCCCCACAGCCACCTAGAGGAGGCCTCCAAAGGGTCAGCCTCCTGTTCTTGGGTAGGAAGGCAGGGAGAGCCCACTGTTTTGGCTTCGAGGGTGCAACAGGGGTAGCTGTCAATTGCTGGGGTCTCAGGTTCTAGCAGTCCAGCCCCCAACCTGCTTGTCAGGGAAACATTTGGCAGAGCAGCTTCCTGAAAAGACTCAGCTTACCCTGTTCCTCCCTAAGGCAAAATTCAATAGCCCTGGCTGCTGTGTTAGGAGACCTCATTCCGCATATTTACTTACCTAACTGCAGCTCTATCAATATATCTGGATGACGGAAATCACTTGTAGCCACTAACTGCTAAGGACGTGGCCAACCTAACAAGTTAATATTGGCAAAAAGTTAAAGATAGTCATTGAAAAGACAATTTGAGAACACTAAGTATATAATTCTTCTTTTGGGCATTGTCAAAGCAGAAAAAAATAAAGGAAATGTGTTTCTTAATCAGAACAACTTTAAAAAAAAAAATACCCATGGGTAGGGTTGCCAGATTTAGCAAATATTGCATGGGACATACTTATACCAAAAAATTATTCATTGTTTATGTAAAATGTAAATTTAACTGGCTGTCCTATATTTTCTTGGGCAACTTTACCCATAGTCCTGAGGATATAGGGATTCATTCAGAGGGAATTCCTATTCATCACCCCCACCCCAAATCATAATTCCTTTTCTAATTCCCTTGTGTTACATATGGAAACCCAAGCTACACTGATCGCATTAAACAAAGTAATCAGTTCAAGCACCCTAATCTCACTGCTGAGGACTCTCATTGTGAGGTTATGTCAAAGGAATAGAAAGTAACTTCCAAAAGATAACATCAAAAAATTAATAAGAACATCAGACATTTAATGTACACCCACTATGTGCCTGGCACTTGTGAGTTGCCTCTGTTTAATCTTCATACCAACCTTGAGCCTATTAGCAGAAACTAAAAAGAGTATCTACAAGTCTAATTTCTATAGTTCTTGCAAAGGCATGTAAATTTCTAGTCAATTACTTCCCAGAAAAGGGGAGGGGACCCAAGAAGGGCTCCATCCCTTATTCATAATGCAAGGCCAGGTCTGTTGCTATTTGGTTATGTGCCACTTACACAGAAAACCGTCTTAATTTCAGTGGATCATCACTGGCTTGGGATATGGGATTGTGGGAGAGGAATGGGTGGGAAACCCGTTATAGTCCTGGGTAAGTTGGCCTTACAACTGAGGGAGACATGTTACACCTCGATAATAAACAGCTCATTTGCTGGGAATAAAGGCACACTCAAGCCATCCCAACTCTCGGTGACAATGACAGGCAGACTCCAAATGTTCTCTGTAAGAAAAAACACCCTTTCTCCTAATCCTTCTTAAACTCAACAAGACTGATTGGTTTTTATTATTCATGAATTAATTTTTTACTCAGGGTCCAACAAGGGAATTGAAGCTATAATGTTTCTCACCAATTGAGGGGAAAAAGCAGATCTCGGCCTGAGCAGCACAGCCAGACTCTTGCTGGGGTCCTTGGGGGCTGGATGTTTTATTTGTTAAATCAGTTAATAATCAATTAATAACCTAACTAAAGCATTGGGGTTTTTTCTTTCTTTCTTCTTTTTTTTTTAAAGAAAAAACAATTGAGTAAGAATATAAGTAAGAATATTAAAGTAGAAAAAAATACAGACAGCTGAGGGACCCTGGCATATTAGGTGCCTCCTATTATATTAGGCTGGTGTATTAGGCTGCCTCCTATTTCCAAGGTGGATATCAAGAGAAGGGAATGAGAAAGGAAATAACAAAGGCAGCACCGATTTCACAAGTAACGCGCAGATGAGCAGGTCCTATCTAGAGTCGGCGTGAAGAGCCATGAGAGGGGTCGCAGGGATCCAGAGGGTCAGCTCCCTGCTGCCCTCCCTCTAATCTCTGCCTCCAGGTGGGCCGGTTGAGGTACCCAGGAGCAGGGGACAACGGCCTCAGAGAAGCTGAATGGCCAAGAAGGCAATCAAGGGTGGCGAGGTGACTTTGCTTCTCTCTTCACGCAGTCCGTTTCCCAGCTATTCACATGCGCCAAGTCATAACCACCCCTCCCCCCTTGTCCTCTGTGTGCCTTTGGCCTGCAAACCGCTCCTGAGATCGCGGCCAGAGGAACCAAGGAAGTTGAGGGGATCCAGAGGCTGAGCGAGCAGGGGCTCAGAAGCGAGTGTCAGTGGGGTGAGACCTGACACAACATCCTTTACAAGACACATTGCTCCCTTCCAAGTTCAAAGACAGCACACCGGTGTTCCTCAGGGGTGGGGGCATGAGGCTAACACCGTATTCTTCTCCACCCTTCAGACCCGGCAGTTAGAACTCCCAGAATTCGGACATGCAAACCTGAAGCCTTTGCATGTTTGTGTTTGCAGAAAAACATTTATGTTCGGGGTCAAGACACAGCAACCCTCATCCAGTTACTATGAGAAAAATGGTTATGAGAATTGCTTTGCGCTTTTGGGGAAGAAAAGGCTGCAAGCTGTTATTACCGTTATCGTGATTATTATAACCATTGCATTATTGCTATTATTTCTGTAAAAGCGGTGTTCTCACTGCCAAAGCTTGTTAGCGTGACTGCTTAGGTAGACAGTGTCAACACACCCAGGAGACAAATGACAAAGAGTGAGGCTAAAAGGAAAAGGATAAATGCTGCATTCTGCGTGTATTCACCGTCAAAAGGGCATGTTTTCTGCTGATCAATTTGGAAGGCAAAAACAAAAGGATACATCAGCTCCTTCACTTTACATCCCCAAGATCCCAAACAGGAGCTCAAAGTGCCAGAAAGTGCCATGAGAGGAGAGATTCAAAAATGGGTTTTTAATAAAGTTGAGTGCTTCCTGACACCCTCGCCCCCACCTGCAGTCCCTGTTGCCTCTTTCCTCTGGAAGCAGACACACGCAACCCAGAATTTGCCTGTGAACAGCGGGGCTTTACCTTCCTTGTTTCCATCAATACAGGTAGGTGAGCCGGCCACCAACGGTGGATCAAGGGACTGGTGGCCAATAACAGGCATTCTGCTTTGGGACTTCACCCGACTAACCCTGCTCAGCCCCTGAAAACAGTTCGAGCACACCCCACACTCATACCGGCACATACACCCTCACACACACTCAGGTAGACACATGCACAGACCCACACATCCTACACCCCTTCCTCCAAGACATATATATAAAATCAAAGAGGGATAAAAGGACAAGGGCAAACTAGAGCAAGTTGGAATGAAAATAGAGGGTGTGGGGGGGAAATAAGTGAAGACAAAGGAAACCGTTAAATAGTAAGACCTGAGAGAAATTGCATCTCAAACATCACTCTTCCCGCCCCCTCCCCTCCCCACGGCATTTCTTTATGACTGGATTTCCTTGTTCTTTGCCCTTTGGAACCCGAGAACACGCAAAAGGCCAGTGGTGCTCGAACACCATTTTCCAGGTCTCTTTTAAAAAATACACAAACCAGGTAAAAATACCAAAACCATAAAGCCAATTCAAATGATTAAGATTTTCAAATGAACAAGAGGAATAAGACAAAAACACTCATATACAAATTAAAGTTAATTCAAGCACTTTTTTTTAAAGGGCCAAGCTAAAATAACACTTAGCATTTGGGATTTGGAAACTCAGAGTTTCCTAGACAGAAAAGCTGGCCTCTAATCGGCACAGGCTCGGTAAACACGGCGCTCGGCGTGAGGCCGGCTGCTGCTGTAATTGACAGGAGAGGACCCTGATACAGTTTTAAATGAAAATTGATCACATTTGAAACCAGAAGATAAACACAAAACCTTGTCAGAGTTTGTTTAACTGCCTTTTGACCTCTAGATGAAATGATATTGAGAAATAAAATAATGTTATCCAGAAAACTGTCCCCAGAAGGGGCTGAATCCCGGAGACGCTAGGTGACAATACTGAACAGAATATTTTAGAGAGAAGAAGAAGAAGAAGAAGAAGAAAACCACACACAACAAACTTCTTTGGGACTAAAATATGTCTAAGTTTAAAAGCACAGCAAAATGAAGATGAAAAGAAAAATGTCTCTAACCCCCAGGAAAACTTCCGATTGGCATTTATTTTAATCCAAGCTCATACAACTCTGAATTTAAGACATTTGGCCAATAGGTTTTTGCTTTTTTCCCCACCTTGTCCAATTCCATACTGAAAATCCCATGGGCAGATCAACCAGCATGATTTTCCTTGATTTAAGAAAACGTTTGACCCTTTCAGTTATCGACTGTCGCTGACTGTCTGGGGAGAGACGGGGAAGGTGGGCACCTGGAACAGAGCTGCCCAAATGCTCCTCTGAGCGTGGCCATCTGCTATTCCAGGGAAGGGCAGGACTGCCTTCTCACCCTCTCTGGGGTCTGCCCAGCACTACCCCAGGCTAGGACACTAGGCAGGCTCTTAAAAAAGACTGAGCTCCTGGGGCTGCCGTGCCAGTGTGCCCTCAGGTCCCTCTGTACTCCTTTCACACCGTGGAAAAACCCCAAGTCTCCGCAGGCCCCACTGGAATGTGGCTATAGCCTGACCTCAGCCCAGGCAAGGGGTGTACAGGCAGCTGGGGCTGCGCTTAAATGAGGCTCCTGGCCTCTCCCTCCCCTCCTAAAGGGGAACAGCATTGTGACACACGCTTGCACACACACACACACACACACACACACACACGTGAACATAGGCCCTCCAAGAGGACGCTCTCCTAGGAATGGGTGCGGCTTTTGATGTTTTGGGGTTCCGAGACATCCACTACTCCAGGGGCACTAACAGCAACAAGAAAGGGCTTAACACTCCCTGAAGCCACTGCTTATAAACAAAGGTGCTGTCAGAGCCTTTCTATGCTAACCCTGCCCAGGTGTTCTCCATAGGCAGCTACAAGAACACTCATGGCAGGTCGGGGGAGACCACACCATTCCTGGTTTCCCATTCATCTGGTTTTTCAGAGTCTTTCGTTGAATGGTTGGTGGGAGAGGGGGAGGGTCTTTGCTCTCAGAGACAAATCGAGCCCGTGCTCACCTGTGGCCGACGTCTACACACACCCCAGGTAGGACTGCCCGTGGCTGTCCAGCTCTGCGGAGCCTGGGCGCCAGAGGCAGTCACTTCCTGCTGCCTGCTGAGCCCCAGGGGCGCTCACTAGAAGTCATGAGCCTGCCTTTCTCCAACAAGGTCCCCAGAGCCACAGACCAGCATGCACCCGGCCCGTCCAGCCCGCATGCCAGGGAAGTGAGGGAGGAAATGCCCCAGCGCAGCCTGCCACCAGGACCACACTGTCACAAGAGACAAGGGTCACCTGTCCAGTGGCCCCCTAACTACTGACCTCTCCCAGACACTACCCCGAATCCCCTCCACAGAAGAGGTCTGGCCCCACCACCAGCTACCCAGGACAGCTTTGTCATTATCAGTGAAAGGTCAGTGGCCTCACCAGAGGCAAGGAGTGGGGCAGGCTGGCCCAGTGAGAGTTAATCTGCCTGACCAGCCATCACAGGGCCACCGTGATGTGCCATCCCAGTCCCCCAGAGCAGGTCTGCTAATTACATTTGCAATTATAAACACCACCACCTCCCTGTGCAGGGACCAGACCACACCAGCCAATGGGGTAACCAGGATGTAAGCCCATCCCAGGTCACTCCAGCCATGCCAGGGGACACAGGGGCCAGCAGAAGCCTATGGGCCCCATCTCTGAGGAATGACTGTGTCCATGACAGTTTCCGAGGTTCCTGAAGTTCGAGGCTGCAGGGACTGAGAAAGGAGAAACTGAGAGAGGAAGCCCAGTCAGGGTCACCAGCACTTACAAAGATCTCTGACATATCCCTAGGAATCAGTGAATGGCCTTAAGGGCAAACAGGCAGGATGTGGGCTCACATCAATCCGGTTCCAGTCCCTCGCCCAGTTGTGCCCTTCGTGGCTTCCTCGTGTGCTCTGGGGGCCCTCTGCTCAGCCCCCTCCTGTGTTCACACACCCTGTAGGGACTACAGTGCTTGCAGAGGACCTCAAAGCTGTGCTGGGGTCCCCAAGGGAATATTAAGTCAAGGGCCCCTGGACTCCAAGACAGAGCTCCCAGCAGGGCTGCAGGGAGTTTTATCTAATCCTGGTCACACTAGGAGATGAGCACTGGGAGAGCCTCACTTCGGGGAGGGACAGGCAGAGCCCCAAGACGGCCAGTAGGTGTGGGAAGGCGTCACCATGGGGTGTTCAGGGTGTGGGCTGGACTTCACTTTGGAGGAGCAGATTATGGTCTAAATCTCTGCTATTCCTTCCCCTTAAATTAGAACCACAAGTAATGTTGAGCAAGCCACTAAAGCATTTGGGAAGACAGGTTCTAGAGAATCGCACTGCAGGACTGCGTCAAAAGCCTCCTGCCTCTTGTCTGTCTGTCTTTCGAATTCTCTCTCCTTTTGAATCCTGCTCATTCATACAGCCAACTCCATCGCCCACCCTTAATGCACGCACATTCTCAGTGTCACCACTACCCCCCCCCCCCAGACACACACCCTTCCTTTGGCCTGCTAGACTTGGACAGATCTTTCCATTTCTAAGCATTCAAAAGAAACAAGGCATTTTGCAGAGGCCCAAGAAAGGAGATCAACTTTTTCAATGAGTTTGGGTTATCTTTCAAAACCATTTGGTGAAATGTCCAATGATCAGGAACGTGAATCAAGCATGCCGGCAAAGTTACAAGGGCTGGGGGCTCCCGGGAAGGCAGGGCTGTGACGTGACATCTCTACCACAGCCACTTCCCTCGCAGCCCTTTCCCCGAAAGTCCCCTCTATCCCCCGCCCCTGGACTAAATGGAATATTTATTGATTACTCCACATCAATAGAATGAAAAGGTTCCTGTTTGGTGGGCCAGGTTGTTCCTTCACATGTACATATATATTTATGTTTTTAAGAAACATCTTTTCATGTGTCCCAATGACTGGCAACACAGAGGATCATGTCTAAAAGGAAGCAAGTTGGGGGAAAGAATAAGCTCTGAGAGGAAATTTCCAGCTGATGTCAGGATGTCACTGATCTGGAAAGGTCCTTCCCAGGGACTGGGGGCCTCCTCATTGACTTACTGTTCCCTCCTAGTTTATCGCCCTCGGGGGACCGAGCCCAGCCTCCTGTCACCGCATCCTCAGCCACGAAGCCGCACCTCCAGCAGGGTGCCAGGCACAGAAAGGTTTGTTTCCTGGAGCCCCTCCCGTGGAAAACCAAGACTAATGTCCTCACTCTGATTTATTTTTAAAGGTACCATTAAAAATTAATTTCCCCCCTTTGTTTTTCTCTGGGTCACTGATTCTGAATTACCATGTGGCATTTTTCCTACGTGTGAACCCACATATTTTACCTTCAGGACAATTTGTTCTTTGCTTTTTTAACAGCAGCGAAGTGGTCCCTGGCAGCCCCCGGGTTTTATGCGGAGGGTCTCCAGCTGGTCCGGTCACAGACACATTTGTGCACAGGCACATGGAGGCCGGCACAGGCACTCTCACTCCAGCTGATTAGATATGTACATAAAATATTGATTAGAAATGGTAATGGAGTCACCTACAGGATTGGATACAGGAGAATGAAAACGAAAGAGAGAAAGGTATGAAGGGGTGTGTGGGGGGGGTGTGTGTGTGCGCCCAAATTTCTCACCTGGAAAAGTGAGAATAACCCTAAAGCATTAAAAATTGCCCTCTGTCTATTAGCAGGTGAGGAGGGCTGAACTGTGGTCCCTGTGCCCTTGGGTTTTCTCAAGTCCGGGAATGTCGTCTAAGCCACCTAGGTAGAAACTATGTACAGAGCGCATGAACCCACTCATGTATATGCTCCCCAAGAAACATCAGCACTGAAATGAATGGTTCTTCCAACAAACCAAAAGATGCAGTCCTGTTTTGCCCCTTGGCTACACCGGTGGCTCTACAGCTACCTGGGAGGAAGCACTGGAGTTGAGGTCAGAAAGATGCCTCCCCTATGCCAGCCTCTGACCTCCACAAGTGCGTCCTTGGAGATTTTGTACCCCTGCACCCCAGCAGACGGAAAACCTCACCAGAAGGCGCTTGTCTGTGTAGGGGACCAGCTCCCCAAGGCGCAAGGCTGCTGCCCAGCACGTCCTGGGGCTCTGAGAAAGGGCATGTCACAGGGAGGCTTAGTTCCTCCGTGGAAACAGCGGGGATATGTCTGGCTTTGCCTGTGCCCACGGAGTGAGAAGCTAATTCTTTGCAAAGAAACCAGGAAGGGTAGGGACTCCAACCCACAGTCAGGTTTACTTCACACACGATTTCGACTTTAAACCGTCCCCAGACACCCAGCACCTCCACCCCCTCATTCCCCTTTGCTGCTTCCCCAATATTCCCTCTTTGCCTGTGTTTCTCCTCAAACTTGAGCCAGGGTTGCTGTCAACTCAGTGAATTACGCACGCCCAGTCGCTAAATCCTCCCTCTCTCCTTGCTTCTGCTCAACAGAATCAAAAGATGTTCTTTCCCCCGTCGAATTTTCGAATTTTCGTAGTTTTGGTCTATGACTTGAGCCGGGGACACATACATAGGTATTTCGAGCTCAACTAAAGAAGTCACCTCTGGGGAGAGAGAGCCTAAATAATTGAAATATCCAGTATTTGTCCTACCGCACTTGCCCACGCTGAGGTTTCCTCAGCGGCTCCCGCCCGCCCCTCAGGAGGGGGCGCCTCGTGGCACGACCCCACCCCCACCCACCAGCCCTGCAGGCTGGGATCGGTGCAACCTTTAAAGGGAATGAAAAGCCACTTTTCAAGCCGAGGGAGCTCTGAACCATTATAATTCAGGGGTCCCTTCCCCTCCCCACCCACTGGCTGCCTTCTGACACCGTCTAAATTCTGGCGGCACCTAAAGGACCCTCCGTCCGGGAACTCCTAAAACTAGAAGCAGGAAGGTCAACGTGGAGGCTGGGACAGTCCGGTCACTGACGCGATGCTGCTGTGAGGTGGCCTCCTCGCTCACGCGCGGTCCAGGAGGTACTCTGTGCGGCCAGAGGTGTTTATCCGGAGTGTGTGTTTTCGGGGCGCTGCGGTTCTTGGGGCGGGGGGGGCACAAAAATGAAAGGACGGCGCACGGAGCGAGCACTGACTCGGCGGTGGAGGCTGCTCCGGGAAGGGAAGGAGGCGGGTGGCGGCAGGAGGAGGGCCGCCCGGAGTGGAGCCGGCCCGCCCGAGCCCGGAGTTTTCGTTGTCACTGTTTCCGGCCTTCCGAGGGCCCGCTGTGCGCGCGCCCGGACGCCGGTGCAGCAGCCCGGGGCGCGGCGGGGCGCGGAGCGCCGGCGGGGCGGCCCCGGCAGGTACCGCGGCAGGTGGGACGCCGACGGCGGAAGGCCCTGGGAGGGGGACACGGCGGGCGGCCAGAGCGCGACCCCGGAGAGGCCGAGCTGGACGCGCGAGGCAGCCCCCGTCGCTCGAGCGGGTCGGGTCCCCACTTTCGCACTCTCGGCGCGCGGCGGAAAGTCCAGCTCCGCAGCCCACGCCCACGCCCACGCGGCGCGGACAGCCCCGGCTTCCCGCCGGGCGAGCGCAGAGCCGCCCCGGGGCACGGCAGCCGCGCGCAGCATCCCCCAAAGGCGCGAAGCAACTTTGCCTGCACCGCAGCGCCGGGCGGGAATCCCCACTCCTGGGGGGCCGTGGGCTCCCCTTGCAGGGCGTGCGGGGCGCAGTGCGCCCCGGGCCGCGCCGCCTGCACCCCTGCGGTGCCTCGGCTCCGCCACGCCGCGTGCGCGCCCTCGGGGCTCCCCACTGGAGCCCCCGCGGGGACTTCGGGGTTCCGCAGCGCGGGCCGCCTGCCGTTTCCAAACCCGTGCGGCACCTGAAATTGCGGCCCCTCGCCAACCGCTTTCGGTCCCCGGTTTGGAAATAAATATTAACGTCCAAGGGCCCGCCGGGAGACTGCCGGACAGGACCGACAGCCTCGCGACTTGGCCCGCACCTGTTCTGAGCTCGCTCCTCCCCGCTGCACAGAAACTCAAGTATTTCCTCCACGCGAGAGGAAGAGGGAGTGAATGAGGACGCGCTGCTCCTACCCACCAGGCGGGGTCTGTACAGCGGGGCTGCGGGAAAAGTTAGAGGCGCGGCCCCCCCAGAAGGAAACCCAGGAAGTGTGCGGCTTGCCCGCTCCGACATGCCCCGAGTGCCCCGGGAGTCCGGGCCCTTGCGAGAATGTCTAGAAGAACTGCGACACCCAGGACAGAGACAGCTCGACAGGCAGAGGGACAGCCCGACAGACTGACCGAGAAGCAGAGCACCTACTGGTTGTGGTAGCCGAGCGGGTCCGGGATGCAGAGTTCTGACACGTCCATCAGGCCCGTTTGAGCATTCCCAGATGGTAGAGAACGGCGACGGGGAGATCACGCGGAGGAGCGAGTGAAGGGCACAGGCGAGGTGTGAGTCCGGCCGGGGCACGGTGCGCGGGAGAAGGCAGGGCGGGAGGAAGCGCCGTGGCGGGCCGAGAGGGAGGCAGAGCGGTGCGCGCACAGCCCCGTGCTCCCACTCCTGCACACACTCCGAGCGGCCAGAGGGGATGGGGAGCCGGGGAGGAGGCTTGGGCACCAGAGACTTGGAGCCTACTAACCCTACTGTAGCTTTAAGGCTGGGAGACTGATGTATGGTTTGGCTCCTATTGGCTATCTCTCAGGGGCTGGACTTAAAGTGACAGAATCGAGCAGGGGTGGGGGGAGGAGGGTGAGCCAGAGAGACTTCAATGGAATCAGACGCTCAGGCGCTCAGGCGAGGTCTCCACCTCCTGAGGGGCAGGAGGACTGGGTTGTAGAGCCGCAAGGCCTGCCCTCTCGCCATTAAAGAAGGAGAGAGAGAGAGAGAGAGAGAGAGAGAGAGAGAGAGAGACTCTGACTCGCCTCACCTGGGCCAGTTGGTTCTGAACCTCTTTCCTATGGCTAGGTGCACACAGGGTGTGCGCCTGTAAAATGCTCTCTAGATCTGTAAAATGAGGCTGTCTTCCTCGGCAACTCTCAGACCTGTCCCCAGGACACAGACATGGGTGGATAAATTCCTGTCTGCTTAGGAAAATACAGTGACGGTTAAAACAACCAACTCACCGGCCACGTCCACTTCGAGGCACACAAGTGGACACTTAACATACACACCGGAATCCAGCTACGCGAACACACCTGCATCCCGTCTGCTGCTCCCTCTGTGAACCCAAACACTATGGGCTGCCACTGAACCAACACAAGCTATAAGTCATGCCCCAGTTCTTCTTCTGGGGCCTGTCATCTTTCGAGATGTGCCAGCCACAGGGACAATCATCAATTTGACGATTCAAATGAGTGTGGGGAGGGGGGCAGGTATAGAATTATTTAAAGGGGCAAAAAAGCCCTCAGGAGAGACCACCACCTTATTTTCCTATATCCCACAGAAGACAATGAATAGTAGGGGGGAAGACATCATTTTACCATCAAAATCGTGTCTAAATGGAGTGCAACCGTGGGCAGTGATCAAGTACTTCGGAGTAAGAGCAGGGAGGGTGGTGAGAAACCCCAGGAGAGGCCAGCCGCTCCGGAGGGGCTGGGGACGGGGCAGCGAGACCGCAGGTGACGCCTGACTTGATAAATGGAAGCGTGTGCAGGCTGGGAAGCAGCTGAGATTTTTCATGAGTGCTGGAGTGAAGGGGCGCGGGGTGCTCCGCGTGGGGCTCCGGCAGGTACCTCACAGAGAGATGGATGGAGACGGCTGCTCTGTCAGCGGAACCCCCAGCGGCCTGCGCTGTTTTGAATCGCATAGGTATGTGGCCACATTAGAAACAGAAAGGGGGTGCAGAACAGTTTCCTAGAGCTTCTGCGCAACCACCCTCTCTGCCAAGACCTCAGTACTGGTTTCTCTGCATCCTTTGAGGCTCCGGAAATTCCTTCTCCAAGCACACAGCAGCCAGGGAGCACGCTGTAAAATGCACCTCCAATGTACCCTTGTTGCAATTCAGAGGGCAGCCCCAGTCCTTCTGGTGGCCTAGAAGGAAGGCTCCACATAACAGGCTCCTGCGTGTCCCTCTGCACCCCTCTTCAGCCCTTGTCATGCTCCCCTCAGTCTTTACACCTGCCACCTAGAACACCCCACCTTCCAGAACACACCAGGACCTTCTGCTATTCAGTTTGCTTCAGGTAATTTCTCAGTTTGCAATTGTGTATACGTCTATTGATATGAGTAATACCACCCCTCCCACCCCACCCCTGCACGCACTAGATTGTAAGCTCAGCGAAGGCAGAGACCATGTCTGTTTTGTTTACCGGAGACTCCCGTGCTTAATGGTGCCTGATACAGTTGCTTGATAAAGATTTTGCTGAATAAATTGATAACTGCTGCAGTTTGGGGTGGGGTGCCAGAGCCTGCTGAGGGATAGGCCAGCTGCCCAAAAGGGGGTTAGGTGCTGGCTCGTTGTATGGGATCAGCTGGCTCCTTGCAGGTGCACCATTTTTAACTGCAGATAGAGCCCACTTGGTGGTCCATGAAAGGAAAGACAACTTCACAGCCCAGAGCAGTGGGGACAAATGAGGAGGGAAACCAGGAGGTCTGTGTCGGTGAAAAATCTAGGCTAATGCCTGCACACAACCACTGCCTGCACCCAAGGCTCAGCGATGGAGGGAACGGAGGGCCTCGTTTCTGGGCACTAGATAAGCGTCCTCCACTCCAGAATGAGGTCCTTGAGACCCTGTTATCCTCAGATTGTCCTTCTCCACTGTGTCTGTGCTGCCTCCTGGCACACAGCCCTGTGACAGAGTTTTTCTCCCTGCACCCTTGCACCCCTGCAAGCATGAGCCTGCAGACTCTGCTATAGGGGAGATGAGGGCCCACCAGGCAGGGACACCCTGGGGACCTGATCCAGCCTGGCAGGCCCAGGCAAACGTGCCAGATCACACACTGTTCGTGAGAGCAGCCTTGCTCCTGCTCTGTCCACAGTCAGCTCACAGGAGAGAGGATTCCTCCCAAAGCCAGGGCCAGGGCCCACGCCTCCCGCCGGAGAGAGGGCAGTGTGCGAGTGGGCCGGGGACTCCTGGATCTGGCCCCGACTACTCCGCGTGACCTTGCCAAAGTCATCTCTTTGAAAACCAAGGCGGTGCGGGGGGCGGGGGTGGGGTGGGGTGTATGTAGTGGGGGCGGGGGAGTAGAGTGGGCTGGGCAGGGCTATTGGGTTCCTTCCAACTTGAAATTCATTCCACCCATCAGCACTTCATACCTCCACTGCTCACCTAGAGCAGGTGCTACTTGTAACCCACCTCTAGCAAAAAGCTCTGAGCCATCCCTCCCTGTCCTGTGCCCCGATACTGGCACACCCAAATGGGCAAGCCGGCCAGAAGGGAATGGGACAACAGGTTTTAGACACAATAGTTGTGAACAGTATTAAGCGGATGGCAGCTCACTTTGTTTTCGTGACAAACTTCCTTAAACAGAGATTTACAGAACCTTACAGGTCAGAGGGCTCAGGGAATCATTTAGAACCTTCACCAGACTTGACAATCAAGGGAAGTTGTAAAGTTGCCATGTGGCGAAGTGACCTGCCCAAGGTCACACCGGAGTAACTGGCAAAGCATGCTGCCTGTGGATTTCTGCTTATCCAGCTCCTAAATCTTCCTGCCCAAGGCTCTTCATTTTCCCTCCTCCCCCAAGTTCAAAGTCTTTCCTGAGCACTATGAAGCCAAACCAGAACAGTGCCACTGGCAACACCCTGCCGCCACACACGTCGGCGGAGATGGTGGAGACCCCGGCTTCTGTGCCCACTGCCCTCTCCAAACCGTTTCCTGGGTGGCGCTTTTCAGGAAGCAGGGAAGGAGGAAGACATGCCCACCCAGACGCACTCCTGTCCATTCTGTGCCCCAAACCGGTGTTGCTCTGGGTACGACAAGCTCCACCGTGTGGCAGCCAGCCGGACGCAGGTCCCCAGAAACCACCCCTCTTTCCCAGCCCAGGCTGGCTGAGTCCTTCGAATGGGCTGTCCTAATGCCGCCACCTGGACATGAAGGGCCACCCGAGTGGCCTTGCCGTGATCTGTGCAGCTCGCCCCAGCACAGCACCCCTTGCCACAGGCCTGGGGAACATCCTCACGGCACCTAGTCGTGGGGTGTGCCTTCCCTGCCTCGGGGCAGCCCCCCCGGACACCACTCTGCACGCACCGGCAGCAGCGAGCAGAGGCTCTCGGGTTCTCACAGCCGCGGGAAGGGGCAAGAGGCAACATGGGGGAGCTGGGGGTTCAGCGCGGGCCCCGGGAGGGCAGAGGACTTGGTGGCCTCATCTCGAAAAGAGGAGGCCCGACAGGAACTCTTGGGCAGTATCCACATGCTCCCTGCGTCCAGTGGATGTGGGACACTGATGGTTTGGTTATGCCATCCCTGTGCCTCGCCCTCGCCCTCCCCGAAGCCAAGGTTCCCAAGGGGCCTGACGCCTTGGGGAATGCACGGGGCGTGTGCTTCCTACCGTCACCCAGGAAGGAGAGGCCCCCGTGGGACCGGCGGGGTCACGCTCCGGGCTCGTTGCTCGTCCACCCCAGGGTCAGCGCTGGGGAAGGCGAGTCCAGGAGGTGCATCCATTGACAATCCACGATGACTAATGGGGGGCCTGGCCGAGACAGCGAGCCTAGCCTGTGCATCTCGGGGGACTCTGCCGATCCGGCCAGAGCTCCATGGTCTCCAGGCCAGAGGAGAGGTCCCCAGCCACACACCTCTGGGGACCCCCTCCCTTCTCACATGCTCGAATTTGGGGTGAGGAGTTATATCCCTGAGTGGTGGTCAGCAGCCTGGCAGCCCATTGGCTGGCGCGCCTCCCAAGGACCATAATTAACTGATAACACTAATACAATGTGAGTTTGTACTCCCATAATAGTCTCCTGCTGACAGACAAATGCTGCGGAAACATGATGGCTTTTCCTGAAGCTGTAATGGGCCATTATTGGGGCAAGGAGGCTCGTGTCCTATTAGGACGGCCACCGTGACACCCAAGATAAAATATGAAGGGGACGTCTCGAGTGGATAAAAAATGCCTGGGTTCTCTCTCACCGCCACCATCTTCCATTTCATTATCTGAAGTCTTGGAAAAACTTCCAGATATTTCAGCGATCCAGTCTTGTTTTTTATTTTTTTTCTGAGCCCCAAGATCCTATTCTGACCAGCACAGCTGAGGAGTACATTAGAGTCCTCTGTCCACCGAAAAGACGCTCCCGGCAGGCGCCATGCGAGACGGCCAGAGCCGTGAGCAGGCAGGTGGGGGGCGGGGTCAGTAAGGTGAGATTCGTCTCTCCCCAGGAACAAAGATCCTTCTCCCTCTTAATCACCGGGAGAATAGGGGCACGTTATGACAGTGGCAGCTTTGTCTCCTGCCAAATTTCTGGGGGGAAAAGAGGAGAAGTATAAGGAGAGGAAGGAGGAGGAAGAGGAGGTTGGAGGCGGAGGGGAGAAGAGTAGACGACGACGCCTTGGTAGCCCCTGGTACCTAAGAGGCATCGAACAATTAGCTGTTGACTGAGGGGTGATCTAATTAAATATTTTTCCATTAGAGTGCATTATGGGAGGAAGTTCCTCATAACAAAGAAATTTGACCTTATTTTCATCTATGTCACATGTCAACTTATCATCCAATTTCTTGTGACTTTTACATCAATTTAAGCATAAAATATAGTTGGTTTCAAGTAGCTGTACAATATGTTTCTAGGATCTCATCATTGGTAAAAACCCAAAAATCAACAAACAAAAAGTCTTCTCCGTGATGAGGAAACAACAGTCAAAATCTCATAATCATCATGGGCCACAGACAGAACGAACCATTTGCTTTGCGAACTCACAAACTATGTTCGCTTGTACTTTGCTGTTCTCCAGGACAATTATCTTAAAGAAGCCATAAAGTACCTGCAACTTCTGGGAAATTAATTCTAAAGTACCACACACATGTGAAGTGTTGTTGTTAAGTGGGGACAAAGGAACACACTAGCCAAGCATGTCGTGCCAGCATTAATGATATAAAATTCAGAACTTGGGACAGTCAAACATGTTTTCATTTCCAAATGGCTCCATTAAGGTAGAACTCATTTCATTGCTTTTCAGAATAAAATTCGTTTTATTTTTGCTCTAATAAAATGTTTTATAGAGAAGGAAAAAACAGCACATGCTTTTCGGGTTTTAGGAAAAATCAGGTGTGTTTTATAACCCGGAAAGCACTCTTTCCTCGTATAAAACACGATAGAGAGGACAGCTTTTGACTGTGCTCTCACACAAGCCAAGTCCTGGCCAACCGCTCCCTTCCCAAATTATGTTGGAATGAAACCAGTCCCACTGGTGTCCGAATGATGTAACTACGATGGGTCCATACCTGTTCCAGGTGGAGTCTGGAGCTTTGTAGCAGGACCATCTCTAACATCTTTATTCTTCATAAACAACTGGGAATGGGACCCTGGCAGAAGGATTCCTGACTTAAAAGGGTTTGCCTTTCCTAGAAGGGCAAGACAAGGTACAAAGAGAAAACTGCAGAACCAAAGAGAGTTTAGAAAAATGGGTAAAAGGCAGTCAGTGATACAAGATTTAATATGGATAAACACTGGTAATACACTTGTCAGCGATGACCCTAGAACGAGCTGGACGGTCGGAGCGCCGGTGGGGAAGCAGCGATGCAGAGAGACATCTGGGGTCAGAACAGATAGCACATTAAGCACGGGCCTCCAGCTCAATGGCATGATAAACACGGCTTTGGGGTAATTCTACAAAACCCAGCCGAGCAAGGAGCAGCAATAATTCCTCTTTATTCTCCCTTACTAAAGGCACAGATGGAGGTTTATGCTCAGCCCTGAGGAAGCACACCAGAAGGGTGATGGGAAAGGACCTGAAGAGAGGTGGGAAAGGTGTCCAAGGCTTTCTGAAGGGTGTCTGAGTCCCACCAGAAGAGGGACAAATGAGGGGCAAGATGGGAGGGCTTATCTCTATACACAGAGGGACAGATACTTGAGTCCCAACACCACATCACACACACACTGTAGGTATCATCACAGGTGTCTTCTACTGCCTCCTTTCTTCTCTCTCTTGGTCAGCACCCCACTCAGGTCAAGTCTCACCTCCATGTCCAGTGCATGAGGTCTGGCTTATGGAGGGGCCTGGTGATGCACCCCAGAAGTCCAAGAGGGTAGCTCCCTGAGTTCTTCCTTTTTTTTCTGCCCCCTATACACTGTTTCATGGTGATTTTTTTTTTTTTTTTAAATAAACCTTGCAGAAAAGACATGCATCCCACGCAATCTGCTAAGGCTCCTTCAGGTTAGATGGGACAGGGTGGCCAGCACAGTGGCACATCACATCAGATTGCTTGGCATCTGTCCTCACTTCAGTTCCCCTCTTTTATCGCCCTCAATTCCCTCCCCTTACAACTCCCAAATGAAGTATCAGCATTTTAATGCTTGCCTCAGGTTCTGTTTTCTGGGGGACCAGGACTAATATATAGACTGAATCAGCAAATGGCCTAGTGCCAATGACTTACTTTCAATTTAAACTATTTTATTATTTACTATCCCCTTTGTTGGTTATGGGAGGGGAGCATAACGAAGACAAGGGTTGATGAATTACTATGAGTAGTCACTACATGAGTTACAGACTCAATGTTTTACAAAGGTCCCCAAGGGCTCTGCCCCACTCACCCACTCACCCATCTACTTAGACGCTCTGGTTCAGGTTCAGTTGCCAAGAAGTTCAGATCAATAGAATGATCCAAAGTCAACTGACATCTGGCCCAATATCCCTTCTCCACTCTCCTTTCTTCCTTCTGCCTCTGTACCTGGGAGGCCAAGTACATACAGTCAACACTTGAACTGCACAGGTCCACTCACATGCACAGATTTTTTTCTGTATATAATACATACAACATACATGATAATCTAGTGTCTGGTCAACAGTAAGCTATTAATGGTTACATTTTAGGGGAATCAAAAGTTCTACATGGATTTTTGACTGTGGGTTTGGAATTGGCACCCCCAACCCCATGTTGTTTAAGGGTCAACTATTCTGTGCTCTCCCTTCCTCCTGGTCTTTTCCCCACATGCATACCCACCCAATGATAACTCTAAATTGTGTTTGGCTTCAAGCCCCTGGAGAGGCCAGAAGCATCAGGAGTAGGAGTCTATGATCTCACACAGCAGACATTCATGGCAGGTGGTTTCATCTTTCTGGT
The DNA here is from genome assembly GCA_004026885.1 of Lyroderma lyra. Classification (NCBI taxonomy): domain Eukaryota; kingdom Metazoa; phylum Chordata; class Mammalia; order Chiroptera; family Megadermatidae; genus Lyroderma; species Lyroderma lyra. The sequence goes on from PVJL010001604.1 coordinate 50,868, forward strand.
CTACCTTCTTAGCATATTGTCTGTCACCTTCAGCTTGCCCCCCTCCCATTCTACCTGCCGATTGAAGAATGGTTCTTGTGGCCTAGGTTCCTCTGCCTCACCCAGCTGTGCCCAATCCAGGAAGGTTGTGTATGTAAATGGGTATTTATATTGGGAAAAATGTCGCTTCTTATGTCTCTAACTTGGTTTTCATGTGCTTGTTTTGATTTGATTTTAGTCCAAAGGAAAATCTTTCCCAGAAGTTCTCCATCCCCACCCCAGCAGGCTTATCCTCATATCTTCTTGGCCAGAATCCAGTCCCATACTCACCGCAAACCAATCACTGTAAGAGGAGAAATGGATCGCCATGATTGGTTTAAAACATGTTTACTCTCTGAGGCTGGGGGAGAGGCTCACTGTTCCTGAGTACATTAATGTGCGATGACAAACAAGTCCACTTCTGTTAGAGGAGGAAGTGGGACTAACTGTTGGGTTAACAACCAACAGTGTCTGCCACCCCTGGAGCGGGTCCATTGGTAGGGTGGTGACAATAGGATACCATGGATGCCATCAATAGGAAGGATATCATCTGTACAGACATAAAGCTATTACAAAACTAGGCATCAGGCTGCTTTTTGTTGTCACCTGGCTCCAGCAAGTCAAAATAATGTCAATGATAAACTATCATTCCTAAGAAAATCTCTTGTTGCTCTAAGTCCTACACAATTGTTGCAGTTGCTATTGAATTTTAATAATATATGTAAGCTGCAAATTAGCATGTTCTTCTTACCTATTCTTTAATACAAATTGCATTCCATGTGGAAATTAGAAAGTTGGCCACACATAAACTTAGCTACATGGTGTTTTAAGGGTAAATGCATAATGGTGCAGTATCATTCCAGCTCACTGAAGGCAGCTTGGTCTCAGCCCCGGTGGTCATTTATATCCTTGTGTTCAAATGGTAGGTTCAAAATAAACAATCAGAGCACAGAGATTCTAAAGACAGAGAAAGAACTTGAGGTACTTCAATCTTGTTCTTCTATGTGACCACATGGAGTTTTTATTTACATTTAAAATTTAAAACAGTGAAACAGAGCAGAACTGTGACATGTAGTATTTTTGTAAGTTCAAGTATTAGTTCCCACATGGCAAATTTTACTGAATTTGAGTAATATTTGAGCATAGAAATTGACTCTTCATTTTGAATTGTTTATGGTTTGTTTTTAAATTAATCAACAAACCAGAAAAGTAATTTAATAATGGTTATTATTAATTATGACATGACTATTACTAAGTACAATTTCGTTATATAGAGGAGGGCAGATCCAGGTGTCAAAAATTCAAAGTCTGTCCTTCATTCTTCCTGTTGCCCAGTTGTTCTCTCTTCCCACCCTGAGCTGGGCTATTGGTCCTGAGAAACAGAGAAAGGTGACTGACTGTCCACATTTCCCAAGGACATTCTTGAGGGAACCCATCTCCACACAGATTAGCAGTAAGCATCCTGAGCCAAGAAAGTTTCCAGAAATGCCCTCCTCATGTCTCCATCTACTCCATCTTCCTCTAATTGAATAATTCTGCCTTTTATCAAATGCCAGCAATAAAAACAGGGACTATATCTTATTAATGATATCGTTCTCTGATTTGGTCCATCCCTAATTCTGTAGCATTTCCAATTTCTCTTCCTTTTTCATTGTTCATTGGAGAATGCCAACTCTGAATGACTCTTCAGACTCAATGGCAGGGAATGGAGAGGGGTGATGGGGAAGTACCATTTGCTGAGCACCCACTCTGTGCTGGGCACCCACATTGTTCTGCCAGTTAGCCCTACACAGGGCAATCAAGCCCATTTTCCATCTGAAGTCATTATCATCGCTTTCATTTTATCTATTGAGGAGAAAATTGAAGCTCTGAGGGCAAGTGGCTCAAACCCAGAGGACAATTTGAGATTTGAACTCAATTCTAGCTCACCCCAAAACATGTGCTCCCTGTCCATCCCACCAAGTCACTTAACAGAGCCCATGACAGTGCTGCATTCTTTGACTAAAGAAGAGGTTCCTGTGGGCTAGCCTGAGAACCTTAGTGAAGAACTGAGAAAATATGTGCTTGGGTCCAATCAACTGATTTATAAGAGGACTTTAGGACCAGACCCAATCTTACTCTACATTTAGCAAGACACGTTCGTTCCTAGCAGAGAAGCCCTTCCATGTCAGAATGAGGGGTGCTCTTGGCACTGAAGGGAGACAGTGAGAAAAGGAGGAAGACTGGGGAAGAAGCCAACTGAGTTTATGAAAGAATGCTACAGGGTAACTTTTAACTTTCTGTGACTTGAAGCAGGTGAAGGGCAATCGGAAGAAGGAGGAGGAGGCGATGAAGAGGAGGATGGTCTGCTGCTGAGCAAAATTTCCCCATTAGGACCAATTTGCTTGGCTGGAGCTGGTTTAGATGGGCAGAATTTTGAAAGCTGCTGGATGCACTTGAATGGCTTCTGTAAACACACCCAAGAAATTAGGAGGTTCCCCTCTAGAGGCAGAATAATTCCCTAATAAAATAAGGAGGGCTTGTTACTTCACAGTCCTTCCCCGTCTGGTTTGAAAGGCCACCACGGGACCCGACACCAACGAATGCACATTTCCTTTTGTTCCTTGGATCCTAGCTCACCTACCCCTTCAACTAAAGAGATTCATTTCCTGCGCCCGCATCAGAGGACGGGCTAGACGATGGGTCTACTGAGACTTGGTTCCTTGACTACTCTTCAGCGACAGCGAACCAGCTGGTCCACAGGAGAGAGACTCTCCCACAAGCACGACTTTTTTTTCCTGCTATAGGATTGCAAAATCATTATGAAAAGAAACAAAAAAGCCCAAAAAAGTCTTTCTTCAGATGGCACTATACACAGAATTTGTTACATGAAGCAACGAAAAAGTAGCTGTTGAGGATTAGTCCAGTGGGTTCCACTCTCGGTCGTTCACCCCCACCCCCAGGCAGTCCACAAAACACCTCTATAGAACCCTAGCCTCCCTGGAGCATGCTTTGAAAATCAAAATGGTATCTCTAAAGTCAGTGTTCTCTACGTAGTATCAAATCAATTAATCCGTAAAACATACATACATAAGCAATGACAAATCAGACCCCTGACTAGAATGACATCCCTTTGGAGGCCCTGGGGCCATATTAGAGGAGACTACAGTTAAAAGGGAGTAACCTGCCCAAACTCCCTTGCTTTTTGTCTCAATGTCCTTTGCCATTCAGAATGAGGCCAAACCCATCGAGGTGGCTGGCCTTGCTGCGGACTTGTGAACAAGGGCCAAACTCATGATCATTGGTAGTGGCTGGTGGTTCTCAACTAGTCACACAATGTACAGGTGGATTTTTAAGTCAGGTATGAAGTCAGTGGCTAGGAATGTTAATATGGTCAAGTACCAAACTTTGCAAGCACAATACTCTCTCATGTAGTACTTAATAATGCTAGTTTCATTCACTTGTGTGGGCTGTGCTTTCCTGAATGGGGGCTTAACAGGTGAATCAAGATACAATTAATGCTTAGTGAACTACAAGGAACACTCCACATGCTGATGGGAGACTGTGTCCAGGTGAATGTTTCCTACCATATGTATCTGGAGAAAGCAGCTGAGAAGCACCAGCAGGGTCAAGAAATGCATGGGTTTTAGAGCAGGCATGTCCAACCTGTGGCCCAGGGCAGCTTTGCATGCAGCCCGACACAAATTCTCAAAACACTGAGATTTTTTTTGCAACCTCTTTTAGCTCCTCAGCTATCGTTAGTGTTAGTGTATTTTAGGTGTGGCCCAAGATGATTTTTTTTTCAAAATTGGCCCAGGGAAGCCAGAAGTTTGGACACCACTATTTTAGAGCCTGGCAGACTTGAGCTCCAATCCTCCCTCTGCCCTTCACCAGCTGTACGACTCTGGGACGGCGTGTAACCCCCCATGTATGTTTCCTCTATCTTTAAAATGGTCTGTTGCAGCGTAGCATGTATAAAGCACTTTGCACAGTACCTGGCACATAGTAGGTGGTCAACAGACACTGGTTCTACTCCATTCTTCCATAAATGGAGGCCCTAACCTCAACTCTGGGAAGGAGAGCTTGCCTCTCTCAGTGACCTTTCCTATAACATGTCCATCGTCCATGTTACACTCAGCCCCCCAGAGTAGAGTACAACTGAGATATTAGCCAGTGGCTGACTTTATTCACTGTGACAGCCCATGTAAGTCCTAGTCACGTGCTCCCCTTTCTACTCCATTTCATCTCCAAACCCCTGGACATCTTCTCCGCTCTAACTGGAACATGGTGCCTCAGAGCCCAGTCACCTTCTGCGCACCTCACTATGGGCTCCTCAACCACATAACCCATGTGTTGAATGCCTGGCCCATTATGGTGAGCTGTAGACTCTCACTCAGTGTCAGGGTCAAGGCCACATAATCAGGACCATGACCTTGGTTCTGTTTTGAGTATTCATTCTGATACAAACATAGAAATTCATGCCGACCTAACACATCACTGGGATCTGAGTCTTTCAACAGGGATTAAAAGAATTGCCATTTCTGCAGCCTCTGAGCCTTATTTCATCCTTGGAGATCTTCCTTTCTTCTAGACACCTGTTAATAACACCAGGTGTTGCCCAACTGATCCTTAGAAGTCTGTATACTACTCCTATCTCTTAATCTTGGATGAAGAGTAATTAATGTGTAAAAACCCAAACCTAGCCATTTCTTCTGGAGGTCATGGAGAGGCAGGGTTATTTAATCTCCCATAGCTGCACTCACCTCACCACTATGGCAGAGAGAGAGCTGACTACCTTGAGGTCCCCCTCACAACCCAGCCTCCCATTTCAAAGCCACCTTGAATGGCATCAGACAACAGCCCAGGCAGCGAGCATGCCCTTGACCCCACCTGTCAGGCCACAGGGCAGCCAAGTAATCTGGGATGTGCTGGGGCCAACTCCAGGGAAGAATGGTTTGGTGTAATGAAAACACAAGGTTGGCTTATTGCAGCGGTTCTCAAGCTGTGGGTTGCGACCCCTTTGGGGGTTGAACGACCCTTTCACAGGGGTCGCCTAAGACCATCGGAAAACACACATCAGATATTTACATGACGATTCATAACAGTATCAACATGACAGTTATGAAGTAGCAACAGAAATGATGTTATGGGGGTCACCACAATGTGAGGAACTGTATTACAGGGTCGCGGCATTAGGAGGGTTGAGAACCACTGGCTTATTGAATGTGTCCTCTCATGATGCCATGACCAACAATGTGAGCGAGCTCCCTGTCCAATGTCTGCAGGGCGGGCCTGAGGGCAGCACCTCCAAGACAGAGCAATAGTGCACGTTTACCATCTGTTCAATGCTGTTACCACAATAGAGCCCCCTGATAAAGCAGTCGGCCTGTTGAGGTGCCCCACCTAATATAACGATGTATGCTAAGGAGAATGGGGGGCTTTAAGCCCCCTCCCCACATTGCCACCTCTGCCCACAGGAAAGAGAAGTCATTAATCTGATTGGTTAGTGCCCAGGACATTTTCTGGGCCACATTCTACTAGTGGCAGGACTACTTTGTGTTAAAGGTTTGCACACCTGCCCAGGACTCTGTCATGCCTACGTGACCTTGAGGGCTTCCAGCCTCTTACAGGCAAAGCCTACTTGTTCCTGCCCTCCCTCTCTCTTCTTCCATTTCCTCTGCAACTGTGCACATCGGGCTATGCTCCAGAGACCCAGGTGTCTGGGCGTCATGGGGAGGGAGCAGGGAGCAGGAGTGGAAAGCCAGCACCTACGGAGGAAACCCAATGGTACCAGTGGGAGTCGCCAAGGTACACGACCATCATGATGTGCTGCACAGAACAGGACGGCCACCCTCGCACACCAGGCTGGACACAGAGCAGAGCAACATGACGGAGCAACGGGGGTTTAGGCTAGGGGCAGGGCACGCTCCACGCCTGCGCAGGGAAGGGAGGCGGGGCGGCCGCTGGCATAAGCTGTCCCACCCAGAGGCCACAAAGCACATCAGCAGCACCTTCAGGCGACTAAAACCAGATCCCTGGCCACCTGACTTTGGCCACTTTTTCCTTCTTTTTCTATGATGTCCCTTGTAGAAAAGTCAGAAAATCAAAAGCAGTGTCCCGCCACACCTGAGGACGGGACCTGCAGGTACGTGAGCTTTGGGGGCTTCAGCTTCTGCAAGCCGCATTTCTGTCGCTCCTACAGGTCCCAGCAAACCCAGCCCGTGACCTTGCTTCCCAGGTCTTTCCCACACACTGTTACCGCACCCTGTCTTCTCACGCCTATCTTCCCCGAGCCCACCTCCCCACCATCTCTCCCATGAAACCCAGCCTTGCCCTAGTCTGCCCATGCAGACAGCCTTGGCAGCTCCACCCCCGGCCACTTCTGCACGTGATTCCACGAGTGGGCACTGCACGCCCGTGGTGTCCACCTGGGCAGGGCCGCAGGCTCTGGGCCTGCACCTCCATGCTGACTCCTCCCTGTGTAAGCCCAGGGGCTTGGTGGGGGCTGCTCAACTCTCTGGCCCGGGGGGATAATGATTGTCCTGACCTCAGACAGTTCTGAACTGTGACAAGGGTATAAAGCTCTCGGCAGAGAGCTAGGCCCAGAGTAATTGCTCAGTAAATGTTTACTGGCTTTTTACTCCTCAAAAGGCACTTCCTGGTGCTTAAAGGTACAAGGCCGAGAGCTTCCGTTTGTTTATTCCCCCACCCTTGACTGATTTTTGTCTCTATGGCCATCTCACACCTGGCAAAACCAGTACCAGCTTTGGCTAGAGTTTTGTGAAAGCATCAACAGGGCTCAATCAAAATCAATTCATCCCACACAGAGTAGAGTGTCAGATGAGCAAAAGCGCTTATTATCTTCTAAATGAGAATTGTCACCCAGACCTAGCAGGCTGTTAGGGTGGAAAGGCTATGTGACTCAGTGTCTGTCAGCAATGGTCCTCCCCTACCATCGAGCTTGGGATCCCAGAGGGTTAATTTTAGGGCAGTGGTTCTCAAAGTGGTCTCTGCAGGCTAGCAGCATGGCTATCACCTGGGAACTTGTTAGAAATGCCAGGTCTCCCCGCCCCCAGCAGCTCCAGACCAGGGTGGGGACCAGCAATTGGTATTTTAACAAGTCATCCAGCAGATTTGGGTGCATGCTCAGAGGTTTTATGACTATTAAGTAAGTTCTTAAGTCTACCTTCTTGCAGCCCATGTCTTCGGCTTTAAACAATCCCTGAGAAAAGGCCTTTCGAAACCAGTCAGCGTTGACTTTGAAGAAGAGCACGTGGTAGGGACAACGCACCCTACGGATGGGGCGCCGTTCACGCGTCTCACTAAGCACGAGGCGATCACCCTTCCGCCTCAGTGTCGCACTGCCTTCGGTCACCGCTTTTCCTGGGAGTAGCATGCACACAGAAGCGCTCACGTGTCTAAGTGGTCGCTTCACTGAATTTTCATAAAACGGGCACATTTACGTACCCGACACCCAGGTCAGGACATCAAACATACCAGCACCCTCATGTCCCCCTTTCTATCACTACCCCTGCCCCCAGGTATTTTTTTAACTAGGAATATTTGAGACAAGGAAAATCATTTTCAAAGCAAAGTTGCCTCCCTGGTTACCTCGCACTCGAATTACTTTACTGCGCGTTCCCGTCCGCACATCCGTTCCGCGCGGTTTTCTTCTCTGTAGTTACAGGGCATGCGTGTTCCCTGCTGCCAGACAGTCCTCAGGAGCATCAGAGCAAATGACCCCCGTCCCCCCGTCACATCGACGGCCCCACATGCAGGCTGTCTCCAACTTGTTTTCACTTCTGTGGGGAACCTCTTTGCACCCCGTGCTTCCTCCTCTGGAGTGATTTCTTAGAATCAGTGAGTCGAAAGCCTGGCATGTTATTAGGGTTCTTTAGTATTTGCACTGTTTCCGGATCTACACCCCCCCCCCCCCCCCCCCCCCCCCCGTGAACTAGGAAAGCACTTCTGGTGACACCGGGTGGGGGTAAAGAATGCGGATGAATTACTCCCCACTCACCGCGTTAGGCCGGGTGGGGGGAGGTTCACGGAGAGCGCAAACCTCCCCCGGGCCTCCCCCCCGCACCCCCAGGAAGCTCCCAGTGGCCCTCGGAGGTCCAGCAAAGCCCTCTGTCTCTTCAGGAGAGACGGAGCAGGAGCAGTGAGAACGTGACGTTGGACAAGAGGGGGGGATTGGGTTAAAGCCGCAGCAAGGGCCCAGCTGCCCAGCGCAATCCATCACGGGGCCATGCTGATGGGCTCAGCCAGACAGGAGTGGTTATGGATTCGGGCACTGCTTGGTCCCCTTTCCCAGGGGACGTCACTCTTCTCCTGGAAAGGTGGCAGCGCCCAGAGGGCAGGGGGGTCAGGAGGGAGCTCAGAGCGGGAGGTGTGAGGAGAGGGCTCTCTCGCGGACCACGTGAGATGGGTAGGCCTGCTGGGCCGTGGGCCTGGAACACAGGCTGGGACTAGTGAAATCAGGCTGCGGGTTTTGAATGAAAATGTTTGCTCTGTCACCCAGGAAGCGGTATAACCGTGGTAGACAGCACAGGTCCAGAGCCAGATTCTCTCAGTGTCTGCATGGGAGTAGAGTACTTAGCTCCCAGGGTTATTGAGAGGATTAAATGAGTTAATACGAGACGACACTCAGGCACATCCATTAAAGCCACCCCTGTACACACTGAGGGGAGACAGGCTTTGGCTGGGAGACACAGCCGGGGGCACAAAGGTAGGGAAGGTCTGTTTGTGACCTTCACACCATCACTCACAAACGCCGGTGCCCAGTGAGAAGTCCTAGCGCTGTCCCCAACTCCTCTATCTATTCGTTCATCAACCCACTTAGGGTGAAGGCGGGCAGGGACTCTGGAGCAGGCCAAGTCGGTGACAGCCAAATCCCAACTTCTACGTCGGGCTCCTCAGGCCTCCAGTTGGGTTCTGAGGAAACAGCCAAGACCCGACCTCTGCTTTGCTGGAGCCCTGTGGGTCCCCCGCCCTTCCTCTGCAGTCCCCTGAGGTGAGTGGGTGGGTGCGAGAGGGAGAGACTGCAGAGGGGAGGGGACCCAAACCTCAAATACCATCACCTGGGCCCAGGGCGGAGGGGGAGAGAGCACCTCGCCAGGGGTCATTGGGGATGAGAGCCGGGCTTGGGGTGGGCCGGTGTTGTCAAGGGAGATGGCGAACCGTGCTGAGTGACAGCCTCCCGGCTGACGAGCCCCGTGCTGCTACGGTACTCTGACGCACAGTCTCACACATGTGGGTCTGTTGTCCCCACTCTGCAGAGAATGAAACTCAGGTAAGTCAAGCAACTTGCCTTCTCTTGAGCATGTAGTAGTGGCCAGCGGGGGTGGAGGCAGACAAGACGGAAGACCAGAACTTTCTCCTTCAGAAGCATCCACTCCATAAAATGGAATGTTACGCAGCATTAAAAAAGGAGGAAATCCCATCTCATCTATGATATGGATGAAGCTCAAGGACATTAGACAGATGAAGCAAGCAGTCCAGGACCTATACAAGAGGACAAATACTGTACTATCCCACTCATCTGAAGTAGTCAAACTCAAACAAACAGAAAGAAATAGTTGTTTTTGGTATTATACATGGTGATAGATGTCAACTAAACTTATTGTGGTAATCATTTCACAATAAATATATTAAATATATTTTCTGTCAATTAAATATATTGTATGTCAATTAAATCTCAATAAAAATCAATAAAAGAAAAAAAGAAAGAAAAAAATAAAAAGAGAAAAAAAATAAATCTCAATAAAACTGTAAAGAAAAGAAGATGCATCTACGACCGTGGGAGCAGCACCCAGCCTCCTCTGGCTCCTACCGGGGTCTCCCCTGCCTGCGGCCGCGGGGCCCTTGCTCCGGAGGGCACAGGGGGCTGCCTGGAGAGGAGACACATTCAGGGAGGAAGACGTACCCCAAGGGGTCTTTCAAGGGCAGACGGTAGAAAATAAAACGAGCCTCGCTCTCCAATTCTCCCCTCCCTGGCCTGTGCAGATAAAACCCCGGACCTCCCCACGCAGACACCCCTCCTCTCCCGTCCCCAGGACCCACCGCACAGGTTCTCGGGGGCCAGGCCCCGGCCCTACTCCTGTCCCCCACGAGTCTCTGGCCTGAGAAGCTGAGCACAGACCAGAGGAATGTGGCGAGAACTGCTGTTGGTTGGTTGTGTGGAGATGGCTGAATCCCTTAGCCCCACGATGGCAGCCTTGCCACTCCCCAAATGGGACCAATGTACCTTCGCTCCTCACTGGTGACATATGTCCTTGGGGGAAGGCGGCCGCTGTTTGAGCCCGGCTTGGTGCAGAGAGCCCCTGCTGGGCGCATGGTGCCGCGCTGGGTGGTGGGGACCGAGAGCAAGCTGCCGCGGAGCAGCAGAAGCAAACAGGAAGCTCAGGGAACAGGCACGGGGAGAGAAGGCAGTGGGGGCCGGGGTCCCGGGGCCCGCAGGGACGCTGGGGAGAACCCCCAGAAAGTTTGCCAAGCAGATGCCCTGGGGGTGAGGAAAGGCATTCCAGATGGAGGGTGGGTGCACACATACGAGGGCAGCAGAACCAACGACAGTGCACAGAGCTCAGTCATGGGGCAGTGACATTAGCTTGGAGCCACATGCCAGGATCTCAATCCCCACTCTGTGATCTCCCACAAATCACTAACCTCTCTGCCTCAGTTTCCTCACAGGTGCTACTCTCCCTCCAAGTCCTCCTGTTGTCAGGATGACATGAGTTGTGTCCATAGAGCCTTTAGAACCCCACCTGGCACAGGCTTAGTGCCAGGTAGAAGTTAGCGATGGAGGGCAGGCCCGACACGTCCGAGGGTGCGGAGCGCGCCCTCTGCCTCCCCTCTCCCTGCTGTCTCCAGGCTGGTTCGGCTCCGGGACTCCCCGGGACAGCGGCACGGGCTCGAGGGCAGCCGCAGAGCAAAGCAGCTTTTCCTGCAGACCCCGCGCACGGTGGAAAGCCACAGTGAAGGGAGCCTCGGCTTGGGAAGGCTCGGAGCCCGGGGCTGTGCCCGCCGGGTGACCGTCTGCGCAGCCGGCGGAGAGCGGCAGGGGCCTCGCGCGGCCGATTTCAGGCCGACGCCACCAGAGGGCGCGCTGGATCTCAGAGTGCGCGGAGCTGGCCGGCCGCGGGTGGGCGCGGGCACGGGTGGGCCCGTGCGCGCCGCGGGCGTGTGTGCTGGACACCAGGGAAAGGCAAGAGAGCCTGCGTTCCCGGAAGCCAGCCCAGCATTCGAGGGTTAGGTGATTCCGATGATCTAGCTGGGAGCAATCAGGGCAGAGGACTTAGAAAAGCGATGAGACTGAACTCACTATGTGCCAGACGCTCATTGGACCCCAGCTACACCCCCACAACATAGATGCTATTATTGTCCCCACTTTACAGTGGATGAACCTGAGCCTCCGTGTGCCAGACAGAGGTCGCACAGCCGGCAAGGGCCACGGTTGGGATCTGAACCCCCAGGGACCAGCCGCGGGGCCTGTGCGGACACTCTGTATCTCTCCGCTTCTACCTGGGGGTTAAGCAGGCTCTCACTAGCAGACCACCGGTTAAGGCAGCGCAAACCCTCCCGGCAGAAAAGAAGGCGTGTAGCTCCATTCCCACTCAGCAGCTTAGCATCCCTCCAGCTGTCAAACTCAGAGACCACACGCCGTGGCCTCCAACGGATTCTGATTTAATTCACAGTTACTGAACACTCACTGTGTGCCAGGACCTGAGTTAATGCATTCACACCAGTTCTCAGGCTGTGCTCCCAAGAACGGGTGAATCATGTGTGCTCATTCTCATTTCTCTTTTACATATGAGGACATAAAGTCAGGCGAGTAAGTGATTCTAAGTCACGCAGTTAAAACCTGACAGCCTGTGCAGGGCCCATCACCACATTCACTCATTCAGCAAACTTTTATTGAGCACCTACTGTGTGCAAGGCATTCTTTAGGGGTTGTGGACTTGATACTCCACAGGACAAGCAAAATCTCTTGCTCTCCTGGAGCCTGCAAGCTCCATCAGTTATAGGGAGTACCCCAGTGACAGTAACCTAGGGCTCGTTTCTAGATGGTTTATGAGAAGAGGCCATGTGTACTGAGCAGAAGGAAAACAAGCTTTTTGCTTATGGTGCCACCTGTGAGATAATATTCCTGACCTTCACCTGGAAGGCAGGGCATTGATGGTCATTATGGGTAGAATTATGCCCCCCACCCCCACCCCCAATGATAGGCGAAATCCTAATCCCTGGTACCTATGAATATGACCTCATTTAGAAATAGTGGTCTTTGCAGATGTAATCGAGTTAAGATGAGGTCATACTGAAGTAGCGTGGGCCCTAATCCAATATGACGAGTGAGTGTCCTCATAAGAAGAGAAGACACACACACTCACACACAAGCAGAGCCTGAAGTGCTGCCCCTGTAAACTAAGGAACCCCGAGGACTGCTGGCCACCACCAGAGGGTAGGAGGAGGCGAGGAAGGGCCTCCCTGCAGGTCAGAGAGCGCGCGGTGCTGCTGACACCTTGATTTCAGACTTGCAGACCCTGAGACAAAACATTTCTGTTGTTTTAAGCCAGAGTGTGGTACTTCAGTGTGTGGTGCTGCCCTAGGAAACTCCTCTCCTGGTACTAACTTTAATTTTGTTCCCATTAGTGCGATGAACCTGGCTCATCCACCCAGTGTTTTTCTCACCCCACCCCCACAGCAGTCAGGGTCAGGCGTATTGCTGTGGCCATGCATTGGTACAAAGCTGACTGGCCACAGTGACACCAATGCCAAGCTGTGGTCTCAGCCTCTCTGTCCTCTACCTGTCTGACCCAGCCCATGGCTCCCAACCAGGATGACGAAGGTGTATTCAGTTGGCAGAGGCAGGGCAGACAGCAGGCAGGTGTGCCTAGGCCCCCCCACCCTGTTCCTCCCTGCCAGTCCTGCCACTTGGCACTGCCAAAGCCCCACTGATGCCCTGCTTGTTGATTTCTGGAGAGGGGAGGGTCAAAGGGAGAGGCCAAAGCATACGAGGCAACCAGCTGTGTCCAGGTGGCCCTGAAGAGTGGCAGACAGGCCATCAAGGTCGTGGAGAGTCACGCATGGCCCCATCCCTCCCACGCAGCTGCCACCCCACACAGTGACTTGGTACAGCTGTCACCATGCCGGGTTCCCCTGCGCACTCCAGCTTCCGGGAGGCAGAACATTGATTCACTTGGCTTAGTGAATGCTTGGTTTGGAAAGGCACAATGTGACATATCTGAAAACCATGGAGTGACCTGAACGAACCCCTCATTGCGAAGCTGCGGACACACGCGCACCTAATGCCTCTACTCTCCTGGGAGGTTGGGGCCCCTGCAAAGCTCACTTCAAATCTGCTGGGCAGCCTTGCAAGCCTCGCTCGGACCCCTTCAGCTGGGCTTTCACATGCACGTGCCCTTTGTCTCCAGAAGACAGCAGACTTTGTGAGGGCAGGGGCTGTCCTGAACTGTCTGTGTCCAGGACAGTACCTTCCACCATCAAAGCAAGCTGGGCACGCCGGGGGTGATGGGGAACGTGCTTCCCTCTGGCTTGTCCGGCCCAGCTTATGGCGGCAGGGAAGGAGCAGAGATGCTGCTTAGACATCCTGCCTGAGACACTTGGCTAGAACCTGCCCTGGGGTGGATATTTCAGAAACAGCAGGTGGCTGGGTGGCAGCCAGGGTGTGGAGGAGGGAAGAAACCTCTGACATCATTCGGGAGGAGAATAACTGTCTTCCCCAAGAACAAGAGCCCGAGAAATGCGGCGAGAAGGGAAGATCCGCACAGAGCACAGCGCCGCTGGCCCGGTTTGCAGTAGACCCGCCCCGCTTGCCGGGCCCCTCCCTCCCTCCCTGCTTCCCCTCTTCTCTATTCACTTAGCATGTAACGCCCTGAACACCTTTAACAGGCGTCGCTCCAGGCGTTGTTCTAGGTGCTAGGGACGACCCCGCAGTGAGAAAACAGACAAAAAGTCCTACCTTTGCGGGATTTACATTGTAGGGGATGCATCCCTCTCTCTGCCCTTGCAAATGCGTTTCTTGCCTTATCACCCACGCAAGTCTTGGTAGCTAAAATAACCTCCAGCTGGAGAGTCTAAATCTCATTCGTTCATTCATTCCAAGCTGTCAATGAAGTACCTACAGCGTGCCCGGCATCATGCTACGTTCTGGGCATCCTGGGCATTTATCATGAGGCCACTCTCCCTGGGTGAAGAGCAATCTAAGAGAATTCCCCTCCCTGCCAGGCCAGTCCGTTGCACTCAGCGCAGAGAGGTCACAGGAAGCTCTTGATTATTTGTGGAGACGGTACAGAGTCCAGAGGAAAATGGAAGTGGCCAATATTAAGCCAATGTGTTTCACTAGTTGGTGAGCCACTGAAGCCTCCACGTCCGCCCTTGTTTCCAGCTCCTGCCCTGGTCCAGCCCACCCTTGGGGCCTGTGCCGGGCCCTGCAGCAGCCCGTACTCCGGACCCAGGCTGCCCTGCCAGCTCTGGCCGCTTTAATGGACTCAGCCCGGATGACTCACGCATGGGCTCCATGACCTGCCTGGTCACAGAGGACACCTCCTCAGACACAACTACATTTGAGGATGAGGCATTTCCTCTGGGCACAGAACAAGCCAGTGAAAGCTTTTCTAGGGGTAACAGCAGGGGGGGCTGCTTGGAGATAACTCATGGCATAGGCCTCGAGCTCACCGCTCCCTCCCGCCGTGGGGCCTTATCTGCCCGGCGGGCCTTACCCAGGTAAGTTCCCAGGTAAAGGGGCCTAACGCACGCATCCACATGGGGCATGTGGAGTCCTGGCAAAAGCTCCTATGCTTAGAGTTCCTGCAGCTCCAGGTGGGAACCCACAGCCCCGCAGTGAATTACTTGTATTTAGTTACCACACTCTACATGCCTGTCAAAACGCAGAAGAAATGGAATCAGAGCCTTCACCCTAGACTTGGAGGAAGGATCAAAGCCTCCGTGCTCCTTAGCATCCCTGAGACAGGCGTTCTCAGTCCCATTTTATGGATCAGGAAACCAAGGCTCTGAGACGAGGTGACCTGCTTCCTCGGGAACAACGCTGTCTTGAAGAATACAATTCATCAGAAATGATGCTGGGTTCTAGCACAGGGGAAAACCCAGAAAAAAATGGAAGCCCCATCACCTGACCTGACTTGTGTCTTGAAGACTCAAGGAGAGAAAGAACTCAGCCTGCTGTGCAGGTCGTGAAACAACCTTCAGGTGGAAAAGTCCTGTTGCCCTCGGAGTTCAGCCCGTTGGGCGCGAGCCTCTAGGGCCGGCAGCGTCAGGCCTCAGACACCCACCTGCTCCCGGGGGGAAAAGGTCGTTGGTGTTTCCTTTGCAGAGGCATTTGCATTTTAATGATTTCCCCGGGTCCAAGCCACCTTGAAAGGGTGGTTATTGATACTGAACAAGAGGGATTCCATGGGAAATATGGCACGTATTTAGTTTAAAATGCACTCAGATACTCTTCTTATGACGCTAGTAGGGATATATCCATCCCTCCCTCCATCCATCCTCCATTCAGATATTTCCTGTCCAGTGATCGGGGGTGAGGAGAACAGTGACTTAGACACATGGTGCATGCCCTCACAGCTCACAGTCTGATGTGCATGCTGTAAGTAATAAAGACACTCTGTACCAGTAGGCAAAACTCTAATAAGCTCCACCCCTGAACCCCCACCAGCCCTGGGCAACAGGACCAGGGTTCAAATAGACGCCCATCCTCACTGTCCCTGCATGGCAATTGGACTGGTGGATGTACTTCTTCACTATTGGTTTGGAGTCCTTGACCTCAAAGTGGGTCTAATAGAGACCTTGGAACTTAGGGCCGAACAGAGCTGGATTGGAGTCCTGATTCCGTCACTTATTAGCTGTGCACATTTGGACAAATTACTTAACCACTCTGAGCCTTAAGTTCTTAATATGCAAAATAGAGCCATACCCACCTGAAAGAGTTGCTGGGCAGATTAGTGAATTGCCTCCGTGTCTATGATGTGCCCTGTTTAGGCAGTGGCATTCTGCATTCATAACGATAGCTAATAGTATCCAGGCTTCCATACTGTGCCAAGTGCTTCATGTGAATTCTCATTTAATTCCTCTCTCTCTCTCTCTCTCTCATGCACACACGAATTAATGAATGAATGGATGCTGTTATTACTTCAATTGCACATGAGGAAACTAGGACTCAGGGGCCATGGAACCAGCCCAGGGATGCATAGGTGCTAAGAGACCTCACTGGGATTTGAGCGCGTCTGTCTGGTCCCCGAGCCCCTGCACAATATTAACCTTTTCTCACAGCCCACATGCACAGGCTTAGCCTGACAGCAGGCTAGGCCAGGGTCTGACTCCTCCTTAAGCCCAAAGAGTGTAACTCCAAGTAGGATGAAGAAAAAGAAAGCCTGAGTGAAGTAGTGTCCCTGCGGAGTGAGGTGGCTGCCCAGGCAAGCAGACCCCTTGCTGGTTCCCAGCAGGGCCACGGAGGAGGGAGGGGGACCTCCCTCCCTGCCACCTCCCGGCCGGCCAGCCGTGTGTCTGGGATCCAGCACAGGCCCTGCTCTGCGGGCTGGGTTTGCACAGGCACGTGCCTGGGAGCGTGTGTGTTGGGGGCGATGTTATTCACAGCCACCGGCCAACAGTAAATAAGACAGCGGGCCTTGATTCATGAGGTCTGACAGGAAATCTATAGCATGTGGTGTCTATAATCCGCACGCGACGACGTGGCAAAATGAAAAAACAACAGAACAATTACGGAATCCTGGTGGATTCTGAGCACACTCCTCAGACCTGGCAGGGTCTTGGCTCAGCCTGGCTGGGGCAGCCTGTCGGGAGCAGCGGGCAGACGCCCCCGGGGCCTGGCCATGTAGAAGGCAGGCCCCGGGGGGCAGAGGCCAGTGGGGGTGCACAGGCAGAGCCCGGCTGCCTGGGAAACAGGCAGGAGGGGCATGGTGCCTGGCCTTCCCGCCCAGCCCCCCTGCCTCAGGCCTGCTCACGCAGCACCCAGTGCCCCGGGCATCTTGAGGCCTAGCCCAGAGGAGTTCCCCAGGCCAACAAAAGCAGCCTATACACTCCTGTCCTCTGTGCCTCCTGGGTCACCCCGGCTGGTGGGGTCACCCTAGGGTCTGGCCTTTGAAGTACTGAGAGAAGGCCCGGATGCAGGCAGCTCAGCAGGTTAAGGGTGTTAGCGTTCCTGTTAGGCACATAGCACTTCCCTACCAGGTATTACAGGAATCAGGTAGCAGCTGCCCTTTACCTAACGGGCGGGCTCTGCAACTAGTTCCCCCTTTTAGCCCCGGTAGCAGCTCTGACCGTGTACCGGATTGAACACTGTGCCTCCAAAATTCATGTCCTCCTGTGAATGTGACCTCTTTTACAAGGGTAATGGAGCCAAGGTGAGTTCATACTGGGTTAGGGTGGGCCCTCACGTCCTTCTACGAAGAGGAACACGTGGACAGAGACGCAGACCCGAAGCTCCTGGCTGACAGCCCCCTCCACTGGGCTCCCAGGCAACAGCCAGCATCTCCTTGCTAGACATGTGAGTGACATGCCAGCTTCACCTCAGCCTGATGCCACACAGAGCAGCGACAAACCATCGTCCCCAAGCCCTATTCACATTTCAGATTTGTGAGTGAACTGCATGATTTGTGTTGTTTTAAGACACTAAGTTTTGGGAGGGTTTGATTACACGGGTCAAATCCAGACAGCCTGGTTCCGGATTGCATCATGCCATCTCTCCACCACTTAAAACCACGCGAGGACTTTGCACCATGCTTCCAATAAACCAGCAGCTCCGTGCCCCGACCGAGGGGCGCTGCCTGGCCAACTCGGACCACCCTCCCTCTCACTGGGCTCCACCCACTTCCGCTCCGCTGACAGACTCCAGGCCTTTGCACCTGCCGTCCCCCTGCACCTGGGCTGCTCCTGGCATGACTGAGTCATCCTCCCGCTTTAGATCTGAGGCCAAAACTTCTGAGAGGTCTTCTCTGAACACCCTGTCCAGGAAAATCCTTCCCTCTCCTCCGCCACCGTCTCTGCAACACCCGTTTGTTCCTTTATCACCGTCTGTTCCTCCTCGTGACGATCACGTGTTTTGTTTATCACCCATCTCCCCACGGGTACAGAAGTGCCTCAAGAGGAGGAACTTGGCTGCCTCACTCACTGCTGTGATCCCAGGACCTGGCACCATGCCTAGCACAAAGTAGGTGCTCTACAAGTATTTTCTGAATGAATGAATGAATGAAGAATCCAGGAAGTTACCTTTGATTGAGTCCTTACTCGGTACACGCTCAGTGATGGCCATCCAGACTCTGTGGCACGGACACTACTATCCCCATTCTACAGATGAGAAACCCAAAGCTCAAAGGACCAAATTCAAACCACCCCCTTGTCTCTCCCCCTGCCTCACTTCCCTCGTCCGGATTAAGGGGGATGATCTCATCACCCACGTGTCGGGGAGCCGGTGCCGAGGGAAGAAGGCAGGGGACGTCTTGGGGACGCGCCACGTGTCCGGTGCAGGAATACCTTGACTGTGGTCAGCAATATTTCCCCGGTCTTGGACAGGCCCAGAGCTCGGTGGGCTTCACCTGCAGGCTTGCTTAGGGCCCTCACCAGGTTCCCCCCACCTTTGCTCATGATTTGCTTGTCCCAGGCTAGGAAAGCGTGTGATCGAGAGAGGCAGAGCGGAGACAGCAGGGAAGGCCTCCCAGGCCCTCTGGCCCATGGTGCCCACCTCATCCTATGAACCCTCATTGTGTCACCCAGGGGGCCCCTCATTCTTCTCCTGGGGGGTCTTGTGCGTTAGCGCTGTCTGCCCACAGACATCCTGATGTCTCTAAGGTTGGACTGCGCCTCGTCTTTCGGCACACTGCCATCGCCGCCACCTCTACCTCCTGTCCTGCTGTGCCCCAGCCAGCCAGAATTCCTGAAACTCCGCCCTGGGCTCCCGTCAGTCCAGTCCAAGGTCAAACAGGCCAATGGCCTCATGGGGCACTCTCAGCGACACACCAACTCTGCTCCCAGAGCAGCATCCTCCCACACCATCTCTGACAGAATTTTTGCCGTCAGCTTGAAGAAAGGTGAGTTTGGGTTTCTGGAAGCATCTCAGAATCCACATCCAGGGCATGTGCAGACGCCTCCGAGTCGGTGGGGTCCTGCTTCGTTCTGTTTTCAATGTTCACGTGTCCCGTCCGAGCCAAGAACACCAGCTTGGCTGCCAGAGCTGGGTTCAAATTCTGGCTGTAAGAGTCCGTGGGTGGGTTTCTTTACCTGTCTGAGCAGAAATTAAGATCTCTGTCTAGCAAGCCTATTTTAACAGATGAAATGACTCATGAAGAACTAAGACTGGGCCTGACCCTGAAGGCCAGAAGCATTTAAAGTAGGGGTGTCCACAATCAATAGTTTAATGTTTATTTGGGGATGAGTGGGTTAGGGAGGGAAGAAAGGGGAGGGGGTGGGAGAGGAGGGGGGAAGCTAAATATAAGGTGATGGAAAGAGAAGTCACATTAGGTGGTGAACTTATTATACAACAAGTTGACAATGCACTGTAGAATTGTATGCCTGAGACCTATGTAATCCTTGCTAACAGATGTCACCCCAATAAGTCTAACAATAAAAATGAATTAAAAAAAATAAAAAAATAATAAAGTAGGGGTGTCCAACCTTTTGGCATCCCTGGGCCACACTGGAAGAAGAACTGTCTTGGACCACACATACAATACACTAACACTAACGAATGCTGATGAGCTAAGGAGAAGGTCACAAAAACATGTCATAATGTTTTAAGAAAGTTTACGCGTTTGTGTTGGGCTGAATTCAAAGCCAGCCAAAGGGTCGCAGGCGGCCCGCAGGCTGCGGGGGTCGAACAAGCTTGTTTTAAAGCCTTCAAGCCAACTCTCTCTTGAGAGAAATGTTGGCCCCCAGGGCCTGGGAACCAAGGCTCTGATGGTGTCAGGAGAGCCAGATGGGACCAGGCAGGTCTGGGGGGACAGGAGGCCACAGGGAGTGATCACAGGAGCTGGTCTTCGGAGGCCTGGCCAACGGGGTGTGAATGTTGAGCTGTTTCTGAAAGAGGCCACACTGGGGCGGCTGGGGGGGAGGCAGCAGGACACAAGGCTCCCGGCCAGAGAACCGGGGAACGAAGAGCTGGGACGCGTCTGGACAGGGTGAGCGCCATGTCGGCGTCTGCGCTGAGAATCACCAGGTCTCAGGACCAGGGAGGGGAGGGCGCCCAGGCCTTAAAGGGACAGAGGAAAAGGGAAATCCCCCGGACAGGAGCAGGAGCACAGGGGCTCAAGTGGAGTCTGGGGCAACCCGGTCTCTGTTAACCCACCGAGCAGCTACCTGGGTGTAGGCTGGGCCAAGTCTGGGTACTGCACGTGCCCCCTCTCTAGCCCTGAGAGGGAGGGATGGTAGCACCCACTCTGCTTGTGAGGACACTGAGGCTCAGAGAGGACGAACGATTCAACTCAGTTCACAGCAGAGCACGAACACTCGAACTCAGGTCCGGTGCCCCAGCACGTGCTATCCCCATCACCTCCGAGCCAGCGGACCTCACCCAAGACAGTGTGCCACCCTGCCGCCCTGTGCCTCGGCCACCAGCCCCAGATACATTGTCTCTGAGGACCCGTCAACACCGCCGAGCAGGAGATTCACCCCAGAAAGACAGGAGACTTCGCCTTGAACCTTTGGTGATCTAACCAGGGTGTCCCATCTTCGGGCATCCCTGGGCCACATGGGAAGAAGAAGGATTGTCCTGGGTCACTCATCAAGCACACTCACGCTAACGACAGCGGATGAGCTAAAGGAAAGGGCCATGCCTAATTTTCGTAATGTTTTAAGAAAGTGTACGAACTCGTGTTGGGCCGCATGCAAAGCCGCCCTGGGCCGCAGGCTGCAGGGCGAACGCGCTCGAAACCGTCCCCGCTAAATAAGGCCTTTCGCCAGGCGGACAGGCGGGGGGGAAGGCAGGGAAGGAGAGCACGTGCATGCCTGCTCGCACCTCGTTTCGAGTCATGGCCGCAGCAATTCCACCCTTAGGTGTGCTGCCCCTGCTTAGCAGTGAAGGCAGCTGAGCCCAGGCAGGTTAAGCCACGTGTCCAAGGTCTCCTAAACTTGCTGACATGGAGCCAAGGAGCCAAGCTGCAGGACTCAAACCTAGAACTCGCGGACTCTGTCCACTATGTCTTTAAAAGCAATGAGCAAAATTGAAATCCAGAGCTAAAAAAAATAAAGAAGTGTGTGTTGGGAGCACAGGCTGTGGCAGGGGTGGGGGTGGCGACAGGGAATCCTTACATCTGTCCCTGTGCTGACCCGGCGGGTCCCCAGCCCCCCTCCCTGCAATCACTCTCAGGGCTGTTATCTGAGGCCACATCCCCTGCCCCTGGGTAGCGGAGCCAGCACGATTGCTTCCAAGTTGTCTAGGAAGGACGCTCTCCTTGGGTGAATGGCTACTCCCTGGGCCCTGCTGTCCTTTCCCTGCTTCCTGGGCTCCCCACCCTGCCCCCAAGTTGTTATCTGTCAGTACACAGTAATTAGAGATGTGGCATGCTTGATAAAGATTGCCGCGTGCCCCAAGATGGAACTGCCCTCTTGGACGTGTCTAATTAAAGTCCTGATTGATAAGATGAAGAAATCCCACCCGGGTGGACGTGTGCGGCCTCTCCCCTCCTCTGAGCACTCGGTCTCTTCATTATGGGTGAGAGGGAGAGAGATATAAAGGACCCCAGGAAATGCTCCTACACACCAATCAATACGTCCTTTTGTGTGATGTGCTGGGGCACACAGCACAGCCTGGGGCCGTGGCGGCAGCTGTGCAGCTGGGGGAGCCCCTTACCTCGGCCCAGCCCAGTTGGGGGGCTGCTCCTCTGCCCCAGCCTGCGTCTGCACCGGGGATGCTGGGCCCAGGAGCCAGACTGGCCCCACTCCCCACCCAGCCTGCTGTCTCCACACAGTGAGTTGTAGAATTCCAAGACTCCTTGCCGAGTCCACGCATGTCCGCACAGCTGGGCCCGTCGGGACACTGTGGACAACCACGCTTCCTTCCACAGCCTGCCATTGCGGGGGGCCTGAATGTGTGTACATTTGAGGTGGAGCCCGGAGGCCACAGGGGTCCCCCCATGAGGTGCAGGTGGAAGGGCAGAGCGGGGAGTGACCATAATATCCAGCATTTGTGAGCAGTAATTGCGTGCCAGGCAATTCACTGAGATCTTTAGTTATCTCAGCTCATGGTCAGAAATCCTACAAGGTCGGGGCTGTAATTGTCCCGATGTGAGAGGTGGGGAAACAGGCGTAGGAGTGTGAGGTTACTTGCACAGGGTCACAGAGCTGCAATTAGATGCCAGAGTCCATGCTGATTGATACCCAAAGAGCTAGAGTGGAGGTGAGCAACTGTACCCGATGGACTGTACCATCCCTGGGTACCCATGTGGGATTTAAAGAATGTTTAAGGGCCTAGGAAGATGCATAATAAATTTGAGATACTTGTCGCTGGGGAATGGGGAGGGGGGGACAATGCAGCTGGGGGTTGAGCACACAGGAGCCTTTCATGTACCTGAAATGTCAATTCTGTTATTAAGACAAGAAACATGCACAACTACATATTATCAGTGATCAAGTTTGTTGGTGGATACCTATTATTTTCTGTACTATTAAAAATGCCATTTTCTTAAATAGAAAAGAAAATCCTATTCCCCAAAGGAAGATGAAATAATCTATACTTTTGCAAAGTAGGGGAGGGTATGTGTGTTCTTATAAGTACTGTGTGATTTCTCTCCCAGCTCCGCTACGGACGGCAGCCTGGGGTTGAGATGCGTCCCCTGGCTATAGGGACACACAGGGACCCGGAAGGAGCCGTCACTGATGAGTAACAGATCACTATGGTTTAGGGGTACCAATACCTGACCTGGCTCGCCTGGTACAAGGGTGCTGGCTAGGGACAGAGGCTGGGCAGTGGCTGGCCAGTCAGCACCGCCCTACTCCAGCAGCCAGGGTGCCAGGGGTGCTAGGGTGCTCTGCTCCTGTCCATGCCAGGCTGGAACCAGGACCTGGGCTTGATGCAATGACACACCGCTGTACCAGCTAATAAATAGAAGTAATTTGATTAGCTTTCTCTAACTGGTGATAAGATCCTGACAAATGCTTTTTAATGCGTTTCTGGAGCAGGATGAAATTGTTTCATTCGGAGAGCAGGGCCCCCCGGGAGTCGCCTTGAAGCTCCTTTAGTGAGAGGTAAAAATATGCCAATCATTAATGAGGGGAGAATTACGGAGACTTTAATACAATCAGAAAGAGGAGCCCTGCGGCAACTCGGGAATAAAACCTGCCCTTAAATCAGAGAGAGGCGGCTGGAGGCAGGAAGGAGACGACAACATAAGCACAGAAAGCAGGAGCCTCAGGCTCCACAGGGCACAACGGCCCTAGCCCTGCTGTTCATGTCCCCTTGAGACCCTAGCGCACAGTGGGGACTCCTACCCACGGTGACAAGCAGGAGGAGATGCAGGGATGGGGTCCAAATGAGGCTGTGTTCATTGAAGTGTCCTCTTGGTAGGGTTCCCCTCAGAACAATGACCAGGATCTCCTAGGTTCCCAGAAAAGTCAGGGGGCGACAGAGGCCTCCTTCCCAGGGCAGCTGTGGAAACGAGAGCTTTGAACGTCCTTTTCTGGAGCCAAGAGCAGGATGGTTTCCAACAGAATGAATTCCGGTGATGGAGCTTCAGCCAGGTGAAAGGTCAAGTAGCTGCCCCCCATCCCAACACACACCTCCACCATCCATCCTAGAAAGTTCTATGGATTTCGGAAGGGGAGGAGAGGACAGGGGGTGTAAATGGACCAGGCTTTTTCTGGAAATGTCTAGGTCAACAGGCAGGGTTTGGAAAGGAGAAACGTCTGCTGCCCTGCGCTCTTTCCACGTGCCTGCCGGTGGTGTCCACACCCCCGAGCCCCGCGAGAACAAGGACAGCTCAGGGAGGCTAACTGCAAGTGAGCGTGCCCGGCCTGCCCCCGGTGAGGAGCCAGGGCAGCCTTCCTCCGCCTTCCTCTGCCCCTGGGGCGGCAGCCTGGGCCCCAGCAGAGCCCGGGCCGCCATGAGGGATTTCTGTCTCGCACTGCCACCTTCTTGGGTCAGCAGCACCAGGAGCTCTCTCTCTCGGCACGTCGCCTCGTCGGCTCCCTCCCAGCCACTGGCCTCCTCGCTGTGCTGGGGACACGCCAGCCCGTTCCTGCCTCGGGGCCCTGGCGGTGTGCTCCGGACCCTGAGCTGCTCTCCTCCAGACCCTCCCTCACGTCCTTCAGGGGTGGTGACGCGTAGTGAGGGCCTGCGTGCCCCCTTGCCTTCCTAAGTCTCCATGGCAGTTACCTGTTTAATATACTCAGTGCTCTTATTTCCTGTTCTGGGTTTGGTACTGCTGTTGTTTGCTGGTCCGTTTTGCCTCCCCTGCTCCCCACTGCCCCTCCCGCACACAAATGTACGACCCGTGAGGGCAGGGACTTGGGGCTGTCGTGCTCACTGCTGTATCCCCTGCACCCAGAACATGCTAGCACATACGCGGACCGGCTGAGCCAGGGCACTGCAGTCACAGCCGAGCCGTCGGGGCTATCCTCGTCCCGCTCCCACTCTGTCCTGGGCAACCTGGACTGAAGCACAGTGCTGGTGTCGGGCCCCCCAGGGCAACGACCGTGCAGAGGAGGAAGGAGGTGTCCACTCTGAAGAGGAGGGATTGTGTGAGGGGGCCAGGGGGCAGTGGGCCCAAGGCCCCAGGAATAAGGGTCAGGAGAGTGTCAAGGACTGCTAAGAGGCAGCTGCAGACTTGGGGGTGAGAGGCCTTTCTCCCCCTCTATCTGAGGCCAGCTGCCTGCCACCTAGTCTCTACTAACCCCATAAAAATGCCCAAGAGGTCAGCCAGGGGCTGTGGGTGGCCTGGACCGGGAGGCTGCTCACCAAGGCTTGGTCTGGGCCCCTGGGGCCCTTGGACCAGTCCCTCCCCACCCCCCAGGCCCCTGTTTCTTCAGCTGAAACATGAGAGGAGTACAGGAGAGGACATCCGAGGGCCCCCAGTGCTGCCATCCCATGATTCCTAGAGGGCGTGGCACACAGCCTGGGTATACCCGGCTCCCTGTCAACTAAAAGGCAACAAGTTTCTGCAGAATGGAGTGGAGATGTGTCTGACCCATTTTTGACATGCTAGGAGGCAGCCACAGGATGACATAATGTGATACAGAGCACAGGCTCTGGGGCCAGACTGCCTGGGTCTGTCCCCGAGCTCTGCCCAGTGGTTGCTGTTCAACCCCTGACAAATGAGTTAACCTCTCTGTGCCTGATTTTCCTCTTTGGCAAAATGGGTTGAGAAACCTATTCCATGGGGTTGCTGTGAAGATTAAATAAGATTGCACTACCTGGCTTGGCAAAGTGCTTAGCATCTGACACCTAACAAGCTCTGAATAAATGCTAATGTTGTTATTATCAATTTATTACAGAATCGGGACAAGGACTTCCTGGGGTAAAGACCCCGCCTAGGAGCCAGCTACACAAATATAAAGCAAGTGGGGGAGAAAGTGGCACAGTCAGAATTAGCTAACTCTGAATCCACTAGCCAGCAAGCATTTATTGAGCACCTGCTGTGTATACGACACAGGGGAGGCTATAAAAGGAATCATCAGACACCTGTTGGTTTAATCTGCTCTGCCTAATTGTAAACTCAGTGAAGGTCATGACTGCGTCTGTCTTCTTTGCCACCATAGCTACAGTACCCAGCACAGTGCGTGGCACATAGGAGGTCCTTCGTAAATGTTGGTGAAATGAATAGCATGTGCACGTTAAAGTATCCTGGTCCCTGTGCCCCGACAGCTTTTGTTCCTGTCCCCCGCCCCCTTCCACTTTCCATATAGCTAAAAGGCTGTGGGCTGACTGCTGGCCTTCCCCGCTAGACTGGGTGAGCAGGCACAGCACCTGGTATGGTTGGGTGCCCAGAGATTTTGTGGATGGACAGAAGGACGGTCAGAGGGAAGCAGAATTGCCAAGCCGGTGGTGCAGACAAGAGGAAATGTGAGCAGAAAGGAGACAGAGAGATCACCATGGTGCCTGGGTCCTCAGGAAAAGCTCACAGAGGAGATGGGATTCAAGCTGGGCCCTCAAGGATACCAGGAGGGGTGAAGGAGAGCAATCCAGACTGACTCAGGGCAAAGCTAGCTGCCAAACAGGATGGGCCAGGACCCAGCCACCTGCAGAAGTGATTTAATAGGGGACTAAGGTGCCACCTCCATCAGAGAGGGACCTGCTAATCACCAGGTACCACCAAGGTGAGGTCAGCCCAGAAGGCACCGGGCCGGCTCCAACCCCAAGCCTAACAGAGGCTCAGAGAAAGCCTTTGAGGGTGGGCAGGTGGATTCTTCTGGAACCTGCATACCCACATGGTCCCCCGTCCACCCATACCTCCTGCTGTGGATCAGCTATAACCCTTAGGAGAAAGCCAAGTATCTGCTACCCCAGCTTCTCACGGCCCTAGTCAATGGGCAGCCAAGTGTTTCTGGGTCTCCCAGCCCAGCAGCCCCCTCCTGTAAGGGAGTCACATCCCAGGGAGAATGATTCGCACAGCATGGCAGGGCCAGCGTCTGGGCCCATCGCTAGACCCTCTCTGAAGGTGGGGAGTAGTCCTGGCACCAGAAGGGGGAGTGTCTTGTGGGCTGGGCAGGCAGCTCCCCTCCCCCCAAAGAAGACCCTTCAGCACCGGCCAGCCAGCAGGGGCTGCCTGGCTGCAAATGACTCCCTTTGTCATTCTGTTTTGTTATGATTAAAAATGCATGTCGCAGGCGAGGCCCTGGAGTGGAACCCGGTTGAAAATTGAATCATTAATATTCCCCTCCAGCTGATGCCCCGGCACTTCCCAGGCGGCTGTGAGCGGGAGGAACGCAACAGTTTTGGAGTCAGAGCAAGAGAGAGAAGAAGGAGGGGTACACCCGGCACCCCACCCAGAGCTCCTATTCCAGCCCTAGAGATGGGAACAGGTGTCAGGCAAAGCCTCAGCCCCTAGAATGTTCTCTGTTTTCTGAGGCTGAACAGGAAACCAAGCTCTTCAAGGCTGGGCGTGGTGGCCGCCGCCGCTGGCCCCGCCCCGAGCCCCTCCCACCAGCCGTGCCCGGCCCTGGCCTCTGCTGGGTTCTGCCTGGACTGCTCTTCCTTCAGGGATTTAGTATGCTCATTTTTCTAATTCTTCTTATTAGCTAAGATTTCGATAGCCCGTCCTACCAGCCAGCCACTATTTCATTTAGCTCTTGGTGTTTATGAGCTTATTTCATTCTCACAACAACGCCAAGGGGTAAGTGCTGTCACTACCGCATTTTACAGATAAGGAAACCAAGGCACAGAGTGGTTCAGCAACTTGGCCAAGGTCACACAGCTAGTCAGTGACTCCAGAGTTTGCACTCTTAACCTTGACACTTGTGCTGTTGCTCGGTCCAATACGGTAGCCATGAGCCACGTGTAGCTATATGGAGTGTTTAAAGGGCAGCCAGTCTGACCTGAGAAGTGCTGTGAGTATAAAATGGACCCCAGGGAGTTCCCTGGTGGTGTAGTGGCTAAGGCTCGGGCGCTGTCAATGCTGAGGCCTGGGTTCGCTTCCCAGTCAGGGAACTTACCCATATAAAAAACAAACAAATGAAAAACAAACAAAAAAACCCCCCAAAAAACTACAAAAAAATAAAATAAAATGGACCCCAGAGGTCAAAGATTTACTATGAGAAACAGAATGTCAATTATCTTAGTAGGAACTTTTACATTGACTACATGGTAAAGTTATAATATTTTGGTATATTGGGTTAAATAACATATATTATTAAAATAACTTTTACCGGTTACTTTTGACTTTTTAAAAAATGTGGCTACAAGCAAATTTAAAATGACCCCAGTAGCCCCCGTGTGCGGCCTGTGCTGTGATTCCACCAGACAGCACTGCTCTGGTCCACACAGACCGCTGCTGAGCTCGCTCCCAGTCACGCGGGCTGCGGCTCCGAGAGGCCTTCTCCTCCCCAGTCATCCTCTCCCTTATTTGTGTAGCATCTGATTCTCCCACTAGGCACATAATAGATGCTTCATAAATACTTGTTGTAGAATGATCTGTAAGTTGGGGGGAGCAGGAGGGGGAAGGCTGGCTTTTTGGGTTTTCTGACTTTTAAGTTAAGGTGAGAGGCAGGGACTGAAGCCACACTGCCCCAAGGAAATAACCTTTGAGAGGGCTGGGGCTGGGCACCTGCCTTCCCAAACTTTTCAATGGGACAGACCAAGTCCAAGGGGACACCCCAGTCAGCACAGCCAGGGATGTGCCACCTCCATGGGTGCAGGGGTCCAGGAACCTGAACAACACAGACAGGAGCAGGACTGAGGGGGAACATGGCTGGGCCTCAGCCTCCAGGGCAATGGAGACATCTCCAAGTTAGCCCCCAGGCAGGAGGGCAGGCTGCTGCAGAGCACCATGCATCCCCATCCTGGGCACCCTCTCCCAGCATCCTTCAACCGGACAACCTTAGAGAACCCAAGTTCAGCTTCCCCCTTTCCACTTCCCAGATGAGGAAGACTACAGGTGAAAGAAGGAACAATGGAGCTCCATTACCCAGGCCCCCTCCCCATTCAAATGTCTTTAAGAGCAGGAACTAGCACAGCGGGAGCCCTCATGACCAGCCTGCACTGTGCTGTGTGCCTCAGGGGTATGAACTCACGCGAGGTAGGGACACATGAGCCCCATTCAACAGATGAAGAAACCAAGGCACAAAGCGGAAGATTAAATGATGGAGCCAGAAATTGTTCCCCGGTCTTCTGATTCTAGAACCCACAATCCTAACCACTGGTGGTCACCACCGTGCACCAAGGCCAAGGGGAATGTCCAGAGCCTAGAGGTAGACTGTGAGGAGTCAGGCAAGGGCTGGGCAGTAACCCATTTGTAAGGCCCCACGGCCAGTACCACACAGTGGGGATTTGGGGTTGTGGCCCGCAGTGGGGGACATGGAGGGAGGGAGGAGTCTGGGGAGGAGTCCCTTTCCCTTTGGTCCCCCTGGAAGGTCCCTGTTCTGGTCCAGGCCTTTTCCCTGGAGTTCCAGTCTGGGCAAGGGCTGCTGACACAGGAGGCCAGGTTTCCCCTCACGCCTTTGCTCCAGGACAGGGCAAGGCCATCCACAGCTGTCTAGTGGGGGCTGCCGTGGCTACTGATCTGGGGGCACAAGAGATGATGACTGAGCCCGTCTGGCCCTCCATGGGCTGCCTCCCCTTCATTCTCAGAATCTCCCATGAGTCCTTGGTTCATACTCCCCCCCATCCCCCACCCCATAAGACCCTTTTGCTGCTCCCCCATCCCAGGCTCACTCTGTGCCTTTGCCCATGCTGTTTCCCCCACTGGGGACACCCTCCCTTCCTGCCTCTATACCTGTACTTCATCTTAGATGGCAGCTCAGCTGGACTCCCTGACCCTTCACAGAGCCACCTGATGCCCCAGCCCACAGTTGCTGGGGAAGGGTTTTGCAACCTCCTACCCATGAGGCCTTGCTCTCCTTGGGAGAAATGGGTCAGGGTGTGTTCCAGGACAGAGCAAAGGGGCAACCCTGGCCAGCATCCAACTCAGCCTCATTTTAGGGACACCCTCAGCCACCTCTGTAGTCCCTGCAGACTTAGAGGGGGTCTCTGAGATGTCACCCGTATTGTTCTGCCAACGCAAGTGTAAGGCAGCTCTGTGGGTCATCCTAACTGGCTACCTTCTGCCGCTGTGCCCAGGCAGGACGACAGTGAGGTCCAGGAGTTCATGGAATGGGAGCCTGGCTCCAGAGGCCCCACGACTGAGCCCTGACCCTAAGACTTCTTTTGGGCCTCAGCCCCTCAGGCCCTGGAGGGTAATGGAACCTAAGGAGCTCCCAGAGCCCAAGGCCTCCTCTAGAACCCAGGGATCCACCCTGCCCCATGGAAAGTCTGCACTCCTCGAGACTCAGGTGGCAGCCGCAGAGGGCTGGCGAGCATGTCACTCACCCGAGATGGCAAGAGGGCGCAGAGCCCCGTGTAGGGGAGCGAGCATTGTGTCGTTCATTGGCTCTTCTGTTTTCCCGCCCCTTTGCCCCAGACCCTCACCCGGGCCCACCCTCAGCCCCGCTCCGTCCCCCCTCCCCTCCTTCCTCCCCCACCCCCTCCCCAAGGACAAGCAAAGTTATTACAATAATGAATTAGCCAGCCCGCTTACTGCCGCCACTGGCGAAGACAATTATCCCCCCGCACATCCCTAGCCGCTGCTGGCTCCCTCATAAAGACAGGCTTTTGGGGCCGCTTTGTGCTTTGATTGGAAATGAAGAGATTGCTAATTAGGGAACACCTGCTGGGACCCGGGCTGGCAGGGAGGCGGCAGGATGGACTGCACGGCCACCTAGGACGGGGCCGTGTGTGGGTGCGAATGCCCCGTCTGTGTGCCCACGCGGGACCGGGGAGGCGGGGGGAACGAAGGCGGTCCGGTGCCACACGGGCACCCCAGTGATTTAAGCCAACTGCCTGTCACCCCTATCTCAAAGCCATAAACAAAACCCAGACATTTTATGGAGCTTTTCACCTTTTAAAGGATGCTAATTTGTTTATGGGTGGCAGTAATTCTGCCTGTGTTTGCACAGGTCAGTGCTGAGTTTCTGATGCGCAGCATCTGTGCTGTGCAGTGTTGGGGTGCACGAAGCCACCAGCTCCTGGGGACAGGGCTGAGAATTGGCACACAGAGGTGACCTGCTGGCACCGGGCCTGCCCAGTGGCAGTGATAGTCAGGGACATGGGGGCAAAGGGGAATTAAACCTGAGATTGACTTGACTATTTTATTCTTGGGCCCAGAACTACCCCCTTTTCTTCCCTCCTTCCTGGGTCCTGGGTAAACAAGCTCATTGGTGGCCCATTTGCCAGAGTGAAAATCCAATTTTACACTGCAATTGGTGGGACATGGTGGCCAGAGATACCCACAGCTTTTTCCTAACTACTGCCGTAACATACGGGCGGAGCACCCCCATACCTCACTCTCCTTTCACAGCCCGTGCTGAGCACTCGACCCCCTTCACAACGTGACTTAGTCATTGCTCCTCCCTGAACCGGGTTCACAAAAGTGTATTGAACAACTGTTGTGTGCACTGAGGATCACACGCACATGTGTGCACGCGCACACTCTTTTCATAGTTGCAACACAGTTCCCAGCTCAAGGGATCTCAGCCCTGGAGGGAAGCCTGACTGTCACTCTGGGGAGACTGTGGGAGGGGGCACCAAGTACACATGCGGATCAAGGCTGGAGAGATGACTTCTGCAAGAGGAGGAAGGAGAGAGGGCTTTTCTGAGAAGGGGATGACCCAGCAGAGTTGTACAGTGTCCGTGCGGGCCAGGGCACAGGAGCAACCCAGCCTGGCCCCCGTTCAGGAACACAGAGTGTTTCAGTCTGGCTAGAACAGTGGACTCAAGGACAGTGAAGGGCAGGAGGGAGGTGGGGGGTGCGCATGGAGCACAGGAGATGTGCTTGGGGCCAAGTGGGGCCCTGGCCATGGAGGGAGGGTAGCATTTGCGCGCGCGCACACACACACACACAACTTTTTAAGGCTGCCCGCTGCACTTTTGCACAGATTGGGGGTTGTCCCAGAGCTGTCCAGAAGATGGTCCTGGATCCTGACACAGGGGGTTTAAGTGGCCTCCCACCCAGCACCCCTGGGCCAACTCTAGATGCTTTTCAGCTCCCCTCCATCTTGTAAACATTAGGCTTCCAAAACACATGAGTGCATTTGCCCACAATATGGAACATTTGCACAACTGCACAGAAAGTATCCCAGCAACACTTCAGTTCATTCCAGGAGGTGAAGACTCTCACAGAGTTCTGCATTGGCATGAGTGCTGGACTGAGAGTGCTCTGACCGCTGGCCTCAGTGTTCCCACCTGTAGAATGGAAAAGGCCTACTTACTTGTCTGGGGACTCCTGCCACTTAAATACGCTGCAATTCCACTAAGCACTGCATAGTGTTGCGATACAGTGCAAAACGCAGTTAAAAGTTTAGGTGTTACCAGAAATAAACACTCACATATACATAGTCAAAGAGCATTCAATAAGGAAAGAATAGGAAAGAATAGTCTTTTCACGAAATGGTATTGGGAAAACTGGATATATCAACATGAAAAGAAGGAAGTTGGGCCCTTCCTTAACATTATATACAAAAAAATTAACTCAAAATGGATCAAAAACCTAATTGTAAGACCTTAAACTATAAAACTCTTGGAAGAAAACATAGGGCAATCCTTCATGACATTAGACTTGGCAATGATTTCTTGAATATAACACCAAAGGCACAAACATTGAGAGAGAGAAAAAACAAATTAGACTTCATAAAAATCAAAAACTTCTGTGCATCAAACACATCAACAGAGTGAAAAGGCAACCTGCAGAATGGGAGACAGTGTTTGCAAATTACATAGCTGATAATGGATTAATATCCAAAATAAGCAGAGAACTCCTAACACTCAACCAAAACAACAAAACTAACAACATGATTGAAAAATGGGCAAAATAGTTCAATATGTATTTCTCCAAAGAAGATATATGACTGGCCAGTAAGCAGGTGAAAAGATGCTCAATATCACTAATCATTAGGACAATGCAAATCAAAACCACCATGAGATACCACTTCACATCCATTAGGATGGCTACTATTGAAAAAAAAAAAAACAACCAGAAAATACATGTGGGCAAAGATGTGGCAAAATGGGAACCTCTCTGCTCTCTTGGTGGGAATGCAATATGGTGCAGCCACTGCGGAAATCAGTACGGTGGTTCCTCAAAAACTGACTCATACAATTACCGCATGGCCCAACCATTCCACTTCTAGGTGTACTTGTATATCCAAAAGAAGGGAAAGCAGGATCTCAGAAGGATTTGTACACCCTTGTTCACAGCAGTATTTGTCATAAAGTGCAGAAGTAACCCAAGTGTGCACTGGCAGATTGACAGATAAGCAATATGTCATCTATACATGCAAGGGAACACTATTCAGCCTTGAAAAGAAGAAAATTTTCACACATGCTGCAACGTGGATAAGCCTTGAGGAGGGTTATGCTAAGTGAAATAAGCCCATAATAAAAAGACAAACACTGGATGATTCCACTTATATGTGGTACCTGGAGCCCCCGAACTCACAGAGACAGAAGGTAGAACCACCACTTCAGGCTGAGGGGGAGGGGGAGTGGGCATGAGGTTTTATTGTTTAAACTTTAATGGCTACAAAGTGTCAGTTTTACAAGAAGAAAGGAGTTCTGCAGATGGATGGTGCCGACGGTTGCACAAAAATATGAACTTCATATCTCTGAAGTAAAGACGGTAAATTTTATGTCATGTATATTTTACACAATTAAAAAAACTAAGCAAAAACCCTGCAACATCAACCGTCAGCCACTTAATTAAAAAATTCTTTACATTTTTGAATATGTAATATATACATATTCTAATGTTAAAGTGTATGTGAAAGTATACCAAGAAAAACACAGATGTTAGGGAGAGACCTGTTCAAGCCTCACCACTGCCCCCCAGCAGCTGTGTGCCCTAGGGCTCATCACTTAACATCCCTGGGCCTCACCTTTTCCTCTATGAAACGGGGGCATAACAGCACCTACTTCCTGGGGTTGCTGACCATGAGGAGGAACGCCGGGAGGAGAGTACTGAGCACAGCACCCACCTCGCAGTGTGTGCTCAGTGATGGGCCGCCTCTCCCCCTCCTCCTCCCTGTCCCCATCTTAGTCACCACCACGAGCTGCATCCTCCTCCACGGGGTCAGGTTAGAAATCCCACGCCTCGCCTCCTGTCGGAGCCTCTCACTACAATTTAACAAGCGTCTCTGTTCTCAGAGCACCCCCCTTCCCCTGTACGCTCCCGCCCCCTCTGGCTCAGCTGAGAATGGGGCTCTTCCAAGGAGTTTGTTTCCAGACCTGTCGGAGAGACATGCAAAAGCTGGCAGGACTCGGGGTCCATGGGCCTGGTGGGACGGGCAGGCAGCCGCACGTGCAGGAGGCACAGGGCCTCCCGGTTAGGAAGCCTTTGCCAGGCGCAGGCGCGGGCCAGGCGCAGGCGTGGGCCTCTGGGGCCCTCTGCCCGGCAGCCGGGGTGGGCCCCTGGGACAGACAGAAACGCAGGCCCCCGAGGGGTTGGAGGCACAGCTGCGAGGTCGTCCAGCCCGGGCCCTGGGCTTCCCCCAACCCAGGAGGCTGCCGACAGCTGGAGACGGGGACCTGGAGCCTGGGCTGGTGCCCGGCCCGGTGCGCGGCTCGGGCAGATGGTCGCTGGTGCACCCCAGAGCCCTCCCCGCGCCCCGGGAAGCAAACGTGCCAGGCCCCGGGAAAAGCGCTGGCGAGGAGGCGCATTTGTCCCTCCTGTGCGCACAGCATGGCCAGAGAAGAGAACAGCATGGCCTTTCACCAGGGCCATGGGGTCCTGAAGGGAGAGGAGCAGGAAGCGTGTGGCACCAGGGGTCTTCCGAGCCGCATTCCTGCCTCCTTCCCCGGCTGTAATCAAATCCCGAGTCGGCGAGGTCTTCGCCTGCCTCACCATCAGCACATCCCCCCACCCCCACCCCCACCCCCCCCACAGCTCCCGTTGTCCTTGACCTTTGGCCCCTCAGCCAGGGGAGGGCGAAGGCCCTCCTGCCTCATCTCCCTCGATGCTCACCACAAGCCCAGGAGGCTGGACTTGACCGTGCCTTGGGCACACGTGAGACCACTGGGCCGCCCAGGCGGACAGCGCGCCTGCGGCCGCGGAGTTGGGGGCGGCAGCGGCGGACGTGCTCCCCGGGCCGCCCTAGTCCGGGGCTGGGCCTGCCGGCCCTGCTGTGCTGCCGTAGGCCCCGTGTGCTCGCGCAGCTTCCTTCGGCACGGGGACGTCGCTGGGTCTCGGAGTTTCCTTTTAGTTTGGACAGTACAGAGCACAGAGTGGGCGCTGAGGACAGACTGGGCAGGCGGGGCGGGGGGACGCTCTGAGGGGCGACGGGGCCGGGGGCAGTGCTGAGCAGATGGCTCCCAGCGTGAACGCGGGTACCCGTGAGCACGACGGGGACAGGGGTGTGTGCCCTGGGTGCATGCAGACCTCGTGGGGATCCGTGATGGATGCCAGAGGTGCAGAAGAGGGTATTCACTCTTGGGCTTTGTATCGCTAGGGCAACGGGCCATCTGAAGGTAACAGAGCAGACGGGGTCGGGCATAGGGCTGGGGGAGGGGCACGATGGATGTGCATTACAGGCGGTGGGTGAGAGGAGGACCACATGTGGGGAGAAGCAGCAGCGACCTGGGACAGGATGAGCTGGGCAACCGGGCCACACTGGGCCAGCAGGCCTTCAGAGACCTGCCCCCAGTGCTCCCAGTGCTGGGCCCCAAGCCCTGTTGGTTTAGTTTGGAGATGGCAGGAACTATAGAGGCAACCAGGCTTGAGTTCGAAGGCCATCTTCACTCTTCGGCAGGCTGACATGGGAGCCTCTGCCCCTTCAGCTGCAAACTGGAGATACCACGTCCCGCCGGGTTTGCTGCGGCCATCAGATGCAGTGACACACACCAGCCTGGCCCCGTGCTCCAAGCACGGCCCTGCGGCACACACGCTGCCGTCCCCCGGGGGCTTGCTGTTCTTACACACATCCCCTGTCCCTTCCCTCGAGGCGCCCAGACAGGCTACAACCAAGAACAAGCATGCAGGGGCCCCGGCCTCCTCGCTCCCCCCACAACTAAGTTCCACCTCCCAAAGCACAAGAGCTGACTTCCCCGTCATCTCCACGCAGAACCAGGCCCGTGCCATCTGCAATAAATGCTGCTTGGTGACAGGTAATGCCTACAGACCCCACCCTGGCTCGGGCAGAAGGCAAATCCAAGGCCAAAAGTCTCTCCCCAGAAGGAGGCTCTGAATTCCATCAAAGGGGCCCAGAGGGAAGCCAACCTGTAGAGGAGGACAGGGCTGACTCTCTCTCCACCTCCCGCAGAGGGCAAGCAGGCGGTGGCGGTGAGTGACTGTCCCTCTGCCTCGCTGCGCCCAACCCGGCAGGGAGGGGTGGAACTCGGGCTCTGGGCACTGGCATCTTCAGGCTCTCTGTCTCTGCAATCTGCCGTCTGCAACGCCCGGGTTATAATGGCTCTTCCCTGGTCTCATCCTAAACACTGATAGCAGCTTATTATCAAATTGCAGAGTGACCCCGTGGAGATGGAGAGACAGAGGCCCACGCTAGGACCTGCGTCATAATCTCCGTAGTAGATGCTGCTGGGGCCCTGCTCAGACCCCTCTGCCCACGGCTGAGCACACCCCTAGCGGCTCCGGCCTGCAGCCTTCTCCTGAGAATTGCTCTGGCCCGGTTGGTCCAGAAGCACCTGGAAGTTTACTCAGTCAGCCGGGGGGCTGTTCTCCGCCAGTGACTGATTGATACAGGGGTACAGCTGGCCAGTGATCTCGCCTCAGGGTGGGACAACTTTGCGGTGTTATGTATGCTCCAGAGCCTCCATGGGGTCAGGCTGAAGCTAGACCTCAGCTGAATTGACACCTTTACGAGCTCCCTCCCCGCCTTAGTTCTCCTTCCTCACCCTGCTCCCCGCTTCTCCAGACAGCACTCCCTCATGCCTCTCTTTCCCTGAATCCCCGTGGCAGGCTCTGCTTCTAGGGACACGGACCGAAGACTCCCTCCTCCTCCGTGTCTCAGGAGTCCTCTCCAAACAGCCAGGGTGACAGGAGAACACGCGAACGACGAAACTGCCGAAAACCTGGCAGACACACTCGTGTGCCCACCAGCGGAAGCAGCGGGCTAAGCAACGGTGCTGAGCGGCCTGGGGAAATGCCAGCTTCTGACGAGCCAAAGCCCCGCAAATAAGCAAGAGCACTGCTGTTCGTCTTGGTCACTCCAGCCTGGGGAACCAGAGTCAGGGTCAAGGCCACACCTCGGGGTATCAGCAGATCCTGCAGCTCACCCTACTACCCGTCCCATGCATCTGGGGACCAAGCACACCCACAGCCACATTACGCAAGCTCCTTTCCCCCAACAGGAGAACTTCCATATTCTCCCTACAAAAAAGACGTGGAGGATTGGAGACCACAAGAACCTCAGAGTAGGCAGGAGACCAAGTCCCCAGGGAAAGCAAGCTCTTCAGAGACAGAAAAGTTCCCCCACTGAATCATCAAAGTAACTTCAATAATCCAACAGATTTCAGGGAAATGGGAAAGTGCTGGACATTGGGAATCACATCCTGTAGATGTGACTATCCAACACCCATCAGCATTTCACTGCAAAAGCCGGCTGAGGGACCCCAGCCGCCCCCACAACTGTATTCAGGAGGGAGATGCAGGCTGTGGCGGCCCCTTAAGAGACAGGGAAGCCAGAGGAACGGCAGGGACCTGGCGAACCTGTACCCACAGAGGGTCACGGGCAGGGAAATGACAACCCCTTTGCCCCAAACCGTGAGTGCATGCTGGACTCCATCCAAGGTGGGGAGGTACTGTCACTCTCCTCAGGGATGTGATCAGCCTCCCAAGAGCCAACGTGGTGGAGCAAGACGAGATGAGGCCACAGGAGAAGGGGCGAGGGGTCCAGCCACCCGAGGCTATGGCCTTGGCGAGAGATCCCGCCTCCCACATCTTACTCCCACACAGGAGGGAAGCACCCATCACATCCCACAAGAAATTGGGGTGAAACTAGTGGTGGGAGCGGGGATGGAGCACCAGTGTCAAGTTTATAGAGGAGATGAAGCTCTCAGAAGACCGAGTCAAGGGGGGTGACGTGTGGAAAGAGTGTGGTGGGACAGTGGGAAGGCCCAATGGGAAACATGAAGGGAATGGAAACATGTAGATGGGCTGACGGAAGGCAGGACGATAAGTGGGAGAGGCGGTGCGGGGTCAGGGAGGATGACGTCACAACACAGCAGGAGAAAGCAGGGAGGTGCTCTCCAAAAGGAGACCCCGCGTCACCAGCGCCTCCATGGTCACCCATGTCAGTCACACATCAGGTCGACACTTACCGGCAGGGTCTCCAGCTCGTCTGGAGGGATTTGAAATCTCGATTTAGGGGAGACTGTAAGTTGCAAAGGAGAGCTGAGGGGGGGTGCTACCAGAGGACTCGCTTGGCGGGAGCCTCTGGCTGTAATATTTACAAGGGAGCGGGGCCCTGGGGAGGAAACACTGGAGTTGGGGAGCTCGCTGTTAACCCACTTCCCGTTGGCCCGAGGATACGTGCGGGGGGCACAGCATAACCCCAGATAATGTGCAGATTACGGCCCTTAACCCCCCAGTTATCAAATACTGACCACATCCACGTGTGTTACATGAGGACTAGAGACAAGCTGTGTTTAGAAATAACTCCAAGAACAGTTTTCACGTTTTATTTTCACATTGAAAACCAGTCAGGTGTGCTTCGGCCTCTTTAAAGAGCGCGTCTATATAAACCCAAATGAGCGCGGTGAGCGAGCTGCCCTTTTTTTTTCTAAATGAGACAGGGTTAAAGGGGACACCTGACACTTTTCAAAGATGAAGGAAAATATTAAAATTCTGAACATGTTGGACTAAGTGCAGTGTTTATAGAAGTGATTCAAAAGGGTGTCGGTGTGGTTTGCATTGGCCGCCTGCCTGCACTTGGCCCTGCAGTATATTGCAGAAGGTAATGGCAGACCAGGCTGCCTGCTCCCTGGGCGACCTTAAGCAAGAACCTTAACCTCCATGCCTCTGTCTCCTCTTCTGTAAAATGGGAATAATAATAATACTTACGTGTTCTGGTCATTACAAGGGTCGGCGAAGGTAAACTATGTGAAGATTCCCAACGTAACACACGGGCCCTGGATAAATACCTCTTCCCTTCTCCACAAGCAGAAGAGTGGTTGCAGAGTTGGGACTCATGAAAAAGGTGAAGAAACCAGACAACCACTAAACAACAACGTAAGGAAGCAGTAAAGAAATGTTTTGAGGGATTGTCGTGATTAGATACCACATAATTCCAGGTACAGTTAACATGCGGTGAGATTATCGTCAGGGGGACCAAAAGTGGGATCCCTCACAGTATGGCATGAAAGAGAGATACTGAAGAATTTTTAAGGCTTTAAATTCATAATGTGGTTTGTCTGCAATGTGAAAACTGCTGGTGAAAGAAAATATGAGGTTTTAGGGGAGACAGAACAAAGCACGTCCCCAGGCTCAGTATGGAAATGACAGAGACCCAAGACTACCGGAACTGTGCACGTCCGATTGTAAGAACTGTTCTTCTGGGAAATTCTGGTGGAGGACTCGGAAAGGCCCGAGATCAAGGGTCCAAGAGATAAAGGCATCACTTTATAAGTTTTATGAAATGGCAAAGGCAGAAGTGAAAAGGGGCACAAGGGATCAAAAGAAGTACAGTTAAGGACTTATGGGAGAATAATTTAGAAATAAGTTAGGCACAGTAAAAAGAATCACCACATAGAGATTAATGATCAAAATCAAGGCCATTTAGTAAAAATAAGAAAAAAATCTTTATAAGGAAGCACATAGGGACCCAGAAAATGGATAAGGGATATTTTGTGCTCTGAGGTCTCTTTATTTAGCAAGTCTCCAGATGTGTAATATTTTTAAATTAATAGAGTAGGATGAAGAGAGGGGAAGCAAAGAACAGAAACAGACAGGAGAGTGGGCATGGAGAGAAGCAGGCATGACAGCTGGGAAGTGATGCCACTCCTGAAAGGTGTTCTCAGTGGGTTAGCTCTGGGCAGCTCAATTACCATATTGTTGGTGAAAGACTTCCCATTTCACACCATGCAGGCATGGACCGCCACTCCCCGAGGGAGGCCACAGAGGGTCAAAACTCAAGCCGTAAAAACCATCAGCCAGGCCCGCCATGTTTCTGGAAGCAGCAAAGCTGATTCTGGGTTGGGGGGGTTGGCGTTTACCGTGTCATTTCTTTCATGAGTACAGTCAAAGGCAGGTTGGGTGCCTGTCATATCCAGCCACTATGCTAGGTAATGGACCCCCTGGTTCCTGTCCACAGAGACTTAATTCTGGAGGGGAAACCATCATGCAAACAGTTGGGGTACAAGACGTTCACTGCTTCGGTGGGGCACAAAGGGAGTTCAGGGCTGGACCCAGAGGAGGTCATCCAGACGACCCTTTCTTTTACAGGGAACGAAGCAAAGGCAGGGGGAAGTGAAGTGATTTAGACAAAGCCATTGGGTGGCAGACCTAGGACTAGAACTGGGGGCTTCAGGAAGCCAATCTGAAGGTTTGCTTGATATACTACTGTGAACATCAGTCTTCTTTCCACAAACAGTGTGGTAGCCTCGACAGCAGTGTCCAACTACATCAGCTGAGTGTCATATTTCGGTAGCATTTCTGCTGTTTTTTAGCAAATAGACTCCACAGATTTTATTGTAGTGTGCCCACTTGCCTTTCCTCTGCTCCCATTACCCACCCTCAGTGACAAAGCAAATTCATCCCCAGACTTAAGTGGGGAGAGAAAGCAAGGGAGGAGGCCGAGGAGGCCGACGCAAACATGTGCACTTGGCAGATGGGTATACAGGATATTCTAATGAGCGCACCCCTGCTCTCCTGGAGCTGGCGTTTCCCATTCCCATGCATGCCTTCAGTCTAATCCCTAAGTGACGAATGGTGTCTTTCGCATGTGTTCAGTCCTGCCTCTAGAATGTTTCTGAATGCCCTTCCCTTATCAATGCTGCTGACTCTCCAAGTCCAAGACGGCTCCTTGTATTAACTTAGTTTTGCTTCAAAACGTCTATCACTAAGGGCAGAGGTCTGGGTGAAGATTCTGTAAGAGAATGACGCCACCACCACATTTCTGTTGCCCAAGAGTAAAGCCTGAACTTGTATAGACTAATAGCCATCTCTTACGATCTTTTCCCTTGGGCTAAAAGTGGTACTTGGCTCCCACTGGTTTCCAAAAGAGCAACAGCAGATGGGCATCTGAAGGCAGAATTAACTCAAGAGTCGTTCATTACATGAGGGTGTTCTCCATTGAGTGTCCTGGAGTAAATCGTAATGACATGCTCCTTCAAGATGACTCTCAGCCCAAAACGGGGAAAGAGGACAGCCATGGATGGCTGACCACGATACCCTTAACGTGCACATGTGTGAACACACACGCAGCTGGTCACGAGTCTGGATTTGGGATTTTCCCCTAAGAGCCTGATGTCGGTGCCACAAGTCCCTTGAAATATACAAAACGCCCCTCACTCCCGGGCATCAGAAATTGCCCTAACCTATTGCCCTTCTTCTTTTCCTGTTAAGCACTCCCTAAGCATGTGCCATCACATACATGGAAAACAAGCAGGCCCCACACAGTTACACTGCACAAGGAGGAACTGGTGCTCTGCAGGAAACACACTTCAGTGACAGCACAATGTGGGGGAACACAAGAGAACCCACTGAAACCATTTCCAACCTTCCCACCTGAACGCCTGGACTTAGGCAGCCACCCACGCTAGGCAGATTTCCAGGAGAGGTGAAAGGCTTGGCCAGACCACCCCCCAGCCCCAGGAAGGTACTGGAGGAGGCTCACACGATGGGACACACAGGACTCGTGAAGGACCAGGGTGTCTTTAAACCACCTCCAGGGTAGCACCTTCTGCTATACTCGTAAGCCGTGCAGGGGGACATTGAGAGAAAATGATTACAATGGCCAGGGTGACAGCAGCGGCCGCGTCTGCAGCAATGGTGTTGAGAGTGGATTTTCTAGCAGGTACGCTTACAACGTCTCCTTTAATCTTCACAACAACTCCACCAGGAAGGTGCTCTGTGATACTCATTATACGGATGAGGACACTGAGTGTGGAAGGAGAGGCTGGGAAGCTAGTGCAAGGTCACAGCCAGTAGAAGGTGG
This sequence comes from Lyroderma lyra, assembly GCA_004026885.1. NCBI lineage: Eukaryota > Metazoa > Chordata > Mammalia > Chiroptera > Megadermatidae > Lyroderma > Lyroderma lyra. Next base: position 92,697 of record PVJL010001604.1, read on the forward strand.
ACGTGGGCCGGGCAGCCTGCCTCTAACGCCTGCTTAAGCACCACCCCAGCGACTTCATGGAGACCATCGTGCAGGAGAATACTTAGCCTAAAACTGGCCAGCCTTCCATTTTTAAAGGAATATTAGCCTCTAATGCTTATTTTACCTTCTGGCCCCTCTTATGAGATACTCACAGCAGGTTCTGGCCCCCTTGGTGGCTGAAGAAATGAAGGTGTGTAGAGGTTAGGGACTTGCTGAGGTCGACCTGTTCGACAGGTCTCTTCCCAAGTCCCAGCTGTGCTGCTCTGTTGAGAGGCGCCAAGGGGCTCTGCACAGAGCCTGAGGAGCGAGCGCCATGGCACCGGGGTGCTCCAGATGTCCAGAGGCCCAAGGTGACTTCTGGGGCGGCAGAGGCTCAGGGGAAGAGTATTAGGACCACAGAAGCGTGAAATGATGGTCTCCCGGAATTAAAAATAGAATTAAAAAACTATACTTGATAGGTTTGTTTTTGAACAAGTTCTGACCAGTTTTGCATTAACCGCCCAGGGGAGAAGCTGAGGACAATGATAGCTACTAGGGACTGACTGATGATGGGAAAGGCACGACGCCCAAGACAAGCCACGTCTGGGCCCAAGGTCTTGCATTACAGGGACACAGGCTGGCTGACCTGTGGTTATGGGTTATGTTAGGCCTGCAATGTACCAGGTCCCTCCTGAGAGGTCTCCCAAGCTCTCCTGGTTTGCTCAAGGGAACGGAGACCCTGAGGGCACTTGTGCCTTAATTACCACTGATCTGGAGGTGGGGCGGGGCTGGACCCGTCGGGTACCTGCCTCCTCCCCTCCCACACTGGAGCCGCACAATTCAAGTTTCACAGGGAGTCACGAAGAAGAGGCTCAGGGTCCCCAGTGCACCCTTCACCTGCCCCTCCCGGCTTACTTGTCCACACACAGAGTTCTAGCATAACGGCAGATTTACGTGGGGTGATAGGTGTCTTCCTGAGACCAACTTAGGCTCCAACAACCCGGGGCATCTCTTCTCAGATCTTATCCTGTCCCCCTCACAGCTAAACACACACACACACGCACACACACTCACGCACGTGCACACGCGCACACACACAGGCACATGCATGCATGCACACGCACGCGCACACACACACTCACGCACGTGCACATGCACATACACACAGGCACATACACACACGGCCTAATCAGCAATAATTTCACTCCTGAATATTGCTAGAAAGATCACTAAGCCAAGCTAATCAATTGTCTCAGCCAGCCACCAGGCCCCCAGAGATGCCTAGACTTTTCAGTGCTATCTATCATTTAACCCCTGGCAGCCCAGGTTTTTATCCTGTCCTCCACAAGAGAGCAGAAACACTGCTCTGTCCCTTGCCACCGTTCACAAGGCGTGTCTGAGCTGGTGGAAGCGGACGCTCTGGGACACTACAGAAGGAAGGGCTCTGCCCTGTGCGCACCGCCCGGGATCGGCACCGTTAAGACAGCAGGAGGAACACGGCCCGGCAGAGTGTGAAGGCCAAAGGGGCAGGGACCGCCGGAAGGGGGCGAGGAGAGAGCGTGACAAATGAGGGAAACAGGCCACGGAAATACCAGTTTAGCAATTAAATTGGACATCAACTTAGACAAAGCTTTTTACGAACAGAATAAAACTCCTGGGAAGGTTTGTGCACATCTGGATAAAGGAGGCACGTCATTTTCTTTCTTTTCTGGGCAGAGGAACAGGAAAGCAGGGGGCACAGAGAGGGGAGAAGGGCGGGAGCTGGGGCAGTTGAGACAGCTGGACTTTCATAACTAGGATTAAGGGCTTGGAGCTGGCCCCTCGAGACAAGAGGCTCCCTGCAATTCACTTCGCACACGTTTCTTGAACACATACTATGTGCCAGGCACTGTGCCAGGCACGGGGAATTCAAAGGTGAGTACGAAGGAGGCAACTAGGGAGGCGATGACAATTCACGTGTTAGCAGTGGAATCCTCAATTCTAGGGAGAGGGCTCTGGGGAGGGAGGGAGGTCCACTGCCTGGCAGCATCGAGTCCCGACATAGGACACGCAGAGGCAGCCCACGAGAGGACACCTCCTCGGGAACTCCTGGGAGGCCCACGTGGCTCTGGGGTTAATTTGTCAAGCGAGCGTGTTGAGAGAGAAGAGGACAGAGCTGTCACCTGTAGACCTTGGAATGCAGCCTGCGGGCTTCCCAGCCAGGACAGTGCTGGCCTGCTCTGTGGGCAGAGCCCCCAGTGCCCCCTGAGAGTGCAGGGTGCGGACGCGGACGGGAGTGACTCAGAGCCCCAAGGACAGAACTGCTTGTTGGAGTGTGAGCCGGGGCCGAGCGAGTTGACAAAACCGGGGCAGAGCGGACAGAAGTCAGGCTTTCTTTCCGTGACTGAGGCCTGCTGCCCAAAGCCTAGATCACGTCCTCTCTTAAACGGTGGTTTAAAAGCCCCCGAGTTCTTTTCAGTTTGGGGGGCTTCCTGATGTGCCCCGGGCTCTGGTTTCTGGATGCAATAACCCCTGGGAGAATGGAGCTGGAAGTCTTACTGACACAGGACTCTGCTGAGCAGCATTTAGGGAAAATATCCTGTTATGCACTGAATGTTTGTGTCCCCCCTAAATTCACGTACTGAAACCCTAAGCCCCAGTGCGATGGTGTTTAGAGGTGGGGCCTTTGGGAGGTAATCAGGTTTGGATGACGTCATGAGGGTAGAGCCCCCAAGATGGGATCAGAGTGCTTATAAGAGGAAGGGACTGGGCTCTCCTCTCCTCCATGTGAGGGCACAGCGAGGGAACAGCCATCTGCCTACAAACAGGGTTCTCAGCAGGACCTGACCCGGCTGGCACCCCGACCTGGGACCAGCCTCCAGAACTGTGAGAAAGCAAATTTCTGTTCCTTAGCCACTCCAGGGACTCCAGGAAGAGGGAGAGGTCAACCACGTGAGGAAGGCTTCACAGGAAAGCTGACATACACGGGTTATAAGTGCCACAGTGACACGAGAAAGGGCAAATGCAAGAGGACTCCCAGGCCACAGAGCAGGATGCACGAGAGGAAACAGGGCCCAGGTATGGGGGAAACTAAGAGCCAGAGGCCCCCGGAGATGAAATGCCAGCTGGCCGGCACCTCTGCTGACCTCATGGAGCCGGAAAAAAGGGCCCAAGTGAAAGGACTAGAGACTGCCCATGGGGTTGGTGGCAGAAAAACGTGCAGGAGTCCACAGAGCACTCAGAATCGTCCTGTACCGAGGATTCCAGCCCGTCCCTCCCAAGCTGGGGAGGGAACCCGCACTCCAGCAGAGCCGGGGCACGTTTGGGGGGCTGTCTAGTTCTGACTTTCCCCTCCCCACTACTGTACCCCAGAGAAGGAGGGGAGAGAGCGGCCAGGGCACAGGGAGAGGACTTAGAATAGGACCTTAGCTTTGCCTTGACTTTGCTCGACCTTGGCCAGGCCGCTCCTCGCCCTCTCTGGCAGGAGACCAGGGAGTTCTCAACCTGCCTTCTCCTGGGTACAGTGGACCAGACAGGCTTGAGGTCCTCGTGTGCACAGAGCTGAGCAGAGGGACCAAGGAACTCAGACAGGCCACAGAGCAAAGGGGAAGACAGAGGCTCGCAGACACAATACATGAATTTGCTCTTGAAGGGAACGACTCGCCCTCAGCACTCCACAGGCAGGAAGGAGTCAGGGGGTGGGGGTCCTCTCCCCCAGCTCCACCAGGCCGCAGGCGGAACTCTCCAGCTGCGGTAAATTGAGCCATACTCCTGTCTCCATGTTCTCACCTCCGGACGGGGGAGCAGAATTGATTTGGGGAGTTGAAGGCACACAGCCCCTCCGGGCCCTTGGTGAACCGAGGACCCGGGCTGCAGGGACTTTTATCTGAACACGTCAGCTGACTCCGGCTTCAGAGCTTCTGCCACAGTTTCCATTTTTGCTTTGTGAACTGACTCCCCTCTCGCCCCCGCCTTCCATTCTGCCCAAGTTGTACAGAAGCCTGGAAATGCTGATGGCTTAACTGGTTTAATTTTTTTCCCCAGCAGCCCTGAGGGGCTTTAACTCTTTCCTCCTGCAGAAACCCTGCTTTTGGAGTTGAATGTTTAAACTCTCACTGGGAGACTCATAAATATTCGGAGTCACTCTCTCCCTCTCTGTTTGATTAGGAAATGAGCCTTTAACTCAATGTAATCCCCAAGCCATTAACAAAAAAGCCCTCAACAGCTCCACTATTAGAATTTCACTCTTAACCCGCTGAGGATTGAATTAGATTAACATAACTACCCACAATCTGAGTTTATTTTCTGTGCCAGATAGAAATGTGTTTTTCGGGGAAGGCGAGAAGGGGAGGGAGGGGAGGAGGAGAGAGAGGGAAAGTGGGAGGATAATGAAATGTAAAAATAGAGATAAGAAGAAGATGGGCAGATACGCTGCTGCTGCCGAAGTGACGTGATGGGGGAAGAGCAATGCGCCGTGTTCGCTACAAACCTGCTGCCAGCTGCCATTTTTAATATGGGGGATCTGGAGAGGCCCCAGCTATGTAAACGGGTTTGAATTAGGGGATCACTTTCCAGGTTCTTGTGATTCCTTCTTCCTCAGGACTGATGGTCCTGCACCTGAGCCTGCTGTGCTGCAGCGCACCTGCTCATTGGCCCCACTGTCCCCAACTTGGGAGGAGGCGGGGCTGGATTTCCGTGAGCTCCAGGAAGGGGTGACACATGAAACGGCGCGTTTACGTTCGGAGAAGGAGACGGCAAGGGTGGCATGGATCAGCGTTTGTGGACATAAAGTCACAGAAAACCCCATGACCAATTGCATTTAAGAGATCGGTTTGGGAAAACAATGAGTTTGATGGGAGCTCGCCTACACACAATTAATCGTTAGTGAAGCAGAAACTAAATACTCAGAGGCTGCCTCATGCAAATGTATTGAAGTTCACCCCCCCCCTCCACCAGGTGCTTCTCTATCACTGAACTCAAAGGGGAAAAAACCCCATCCTGAACTTGAAGATGAAAGCCAAGCACTGCACCCCACTGCCAAACAAGCCCCCATCCATCTAAAGCATCCACAGGTACCAAAGGAAGGAGCAGTTGTCACTTAAATGTTCCAACATTCTCTCTCCACGGCTGACGCTAAAGGGGAACAGGGCTAGTTCAGAAATGGGGGACCCTGTCTGCTGCATTTCACAGAGGGCAGGCAGGCTGCAGGTCACACGCCGAGGAGGGGGCGGAATGGTTCGCTCCTGTATGAACAGTTTAAAACACGGCACGCTTGCTCTAAAGACGCCGTTGAAACCTGCCAGTCCTCAGACAGAAGTTCAATTTTGCAAACAGCCGACTGCTGTGATTTCTGAAAGCAATGTCTCAATCATCACGCGACTCACTTGAGCTTTAATTAACAATAACCCACCAAATCCCATCTCCGCATTATTGTGGGCAACCTTAGCAGGGTGTGTTTAGCAAAACAGAGTCCTTGGAATAGAGAAAGTAAGATTGCCACCTGCATAGCATACTCAAGTCTTGTTTATTTTTTTCTTCATTTCTTGGACTTGACTTTCCAAAATTATGACATCTCCCTCCCCCGCAACCTGGGCCCCCATTTGACAACAAACCCCTCATTCTGAATTTCCCCACCAAGGAATATGGACTTACGACCTGAACACGCAGAGGTTATCTTCTAATTTCTTATTCCTTTCTGAGCCCCATTCTCCCCTCCAAATGATAAATGAATGGATTAAAGACATTAATAGCCCTAAGTAAAATACAAGTGAGAATAAAGGACCAAGAGAGGGAAAGAGAAAATTTCATAAAGGTCAAAATTAAAGTGAGATCAAATTGCATTTCTAAACTTGTGTGTGTCCATATTACTTAACTTTCATCAAGTTAGATTCACTGCCAAAACTATTTTGTTTTCAATCAAAAACAGTCCAAACATATCTCCTTCGTGTAATGCTTTTAAATTGTTGGAAAGATTTCTTTGTCAGGATATTGTTTTCCCAAATGAATCAGGAAGTAGTCCTGAATGACAAAGTATAAGGTAAGCACTGTATTAGTAAATAGAAACCCAGGCATTATTAGGCTTGCAAAAAGAATGAGATATATTTTTTAAATTGGATATAATTACAATAGGCATCACCGCATTTTTTCCCAAAATGTAGAACTAGTATTCCTTTGTAAATAGCATGTAGCCAATCTGCCCAGGTGGAGGGTTTTTAGTTAATTCTACACATGCTCCAGAAACCAAAGTCCCCAATGTCCCAGGAAGCTTGTGGTGTGTTAGCCGTGTGGGCCACCGGACAGTGTCTGGGGACCGCCACTGAGATGTTCCCAGAGCCTGCGCTCTGTCTGTAACAAGCACGGCGCATACAGGAATCGGGATATTAAGTTCCCTCCTCTGGGAAGGATGCAGGGCGATGCATCCACAGCACACCGCACCGGCTTCACTGTTTCAGAGCCCCCAGCCCCCACCCCACTCCCCCGTCGGGGTAGAGAAAAGACAGCAAAGGAGCGAGCCAACGACAGACAGCCCGTGAGGCAAGACGGATCGTCAGTTCTCATCTGACTTCTCAAAGCAAACTCGCTCAGCGGAGCAAAGAGAAAGTCATTTCCCTTCCAGGCGCTACAGACAAGCTGGTCCAGGGGGTGGTCACGACTGCTCCCGCACCTGGAGGCTCCCAGGTGGAGCCCACGCCTGCCGGGAGCCCTCCCCAACCCGCTGTCCTGTGTGGGCTGCGTGTCCCCTCTGCAGCCCTCCCAGCTCGCCCAGGGCCCGAGCTGCCGGCAAAGAAAAGTTTTTCACGCCGGGAAGCACAACCACCCCCGCTGAGCCGCGTGCGAACTCCCCGTGCCCTTTTGGTTTCCTGACTTGTTCTCAACGAAAACAAATACAAATAAAAGGGAACCTACTGATTCCAAACGAGTGTGTGTCCCCGTCCCACCAGCCATTCCCGGTCCCTCTGACCTTCCCGTGACAGTGTGCACGAGGCCCCGTTTTCCTGTCGGTCACCCAGAGATGCTTTACAGTGCCGAAGACCGGGATGAAAGAGCAGGCGTAGGGAGATATTTTTATCCATTTAAAAAACGAGAGCGAGCGAGCCAGCCGGGCACGGAGGGGGAGGGCCGGGAAGGGCCAGGGCAGCCTCTGGGCCGTACTCACATGCCGGGGGGCCGGGAGGGGCCGGGCTGGCGTGCGGCGTCTGCCCCTCAGGTGTTCCCAGTGGCTGATGGCCCGGTGCTCAGCTCCTCCGGCACCAGCTGACAGTCCCCTGTCTGTGTCTCTTTGTGACTAAGGACACAGTACTCCCAACCTATAAATAGATCCCGACTCCGTGATTGATATAACAGGCAGCTGACAGAAAAAAAAATTCCCACAACCATAACCAGGTCTTAAACAAAACAGCAAAAGCTCTAGACTTTCAACTCCACCGCGCCCCATTCGGACCGCACAGCCACTGATGGTGGGCACGGGGAAGGGGGAAGAAGAAGAATGAAAAGGAGGCACTGAGGGGGGCATAAAGCAAGGGGGGAAAGACAGTTACTTCCCTGGCAGCGGAGCAGTCACTCGGGGTCACAGGAGAGCGGGTGGCGATGGTCGGCAGACAGGGCCCGGGGAGGAGCCTGGGCAGGAGGGCCTGACCCCGCGAAGGAGAGGCCCCAGCTCCCGAGCCCGCGGCTCTGGCTGTGTCCCGGCCGGAGTCAGAGTCCCGACTTGGGCGCATTCGTCAGTGCAAGTACTTTCCATGAAGGTTTCCGTTCCTTCTGCCAGGCCAGGAGCCAGGGGGGAGCAGACGGAGCTTTCCCAGCTCAGGGGCCAGACAGCCTTGTCAGGGGGCCGGTGAAGGCTCCTGAAGGGTGAGGGGTCGCACTGGGTCAGCAGGCACCTGTATGGGGCAGGCAGGGTCCAGGGGGCACCGTCACAGCATGGACTGGGTTTCTTACAAGGACGGGGGATGCCAAGAGAACTGCCCAAGGTTGAAAGGACTTGGGGATGCTGGTGTCTCCACTTTCTCCCCAGAAAGAATTCTGAGGAGACTAACTTGTCTGAAAAAGTTCCCTCTCGGGGAGAGGAGCCCCGGTCTTTGGGATACCGAGGGCCCAACTGAGGAGCAGTGCCGGCCCGTTTCTGCAAAGGCCGGACAGCCGCCCTGGGGCGGGCCAGCCCAACTCCGAGGGCCCAGCCATGGGGCGAGGTCTCCGGAAGATGGAAGGGTCGTGGAGAAACGACAGAAGTGCGGGCTGGTCAGCCCGGGAACCCCCGTCCTGCCATCGGGACACTCACAGGCTTTGATCGCTCGGGGTCACCTACCTTGATGACCTGGTTTCCTTGTGCACACTGATTGAGCTGGAATTTCAGGTGACATTCCCCCTTCCAGAGGGGTCAGAGGGCCAGCCCCTTGCTTGATAATCCTTGGCACTTCCGGACCCCCAATTAAAAAACAAAGTTGTCTTTCCTCTTCATGTTAGATCGAACCCTTCCTTTACTCCCCGGGTTAGCAGAAACTATGAGGATGGGGTGGTACCCAAACCTATTTAATATACAGGACCTCAAGCATTTTCCTGAGGAGCCTGCCACTGGAATACAAGCTCCAAGAGGGGGAAGACCATGTGATTGTCTTATCCACCATTGCATCCCCAGGGCCACCATGACACCTGACACATAATGAGACTTTCCTGAGTGTGGATCGACTGACCGACTGAGTGAACGAATGAATGAGTGAGTGAGTGATGCCGAAGATACTCACTATTTGAATCTCTCCCTGGACTCACGCACGCTCCCTAGCCACGTCTGCAGCATGAGAGCCCCGCGGGAAGGTAGAGAGTGGGCAGGGGACTGCAGGCAGATACGGGCTGCGGGGCCTGTCCTTCACCCGCTGCTGCACCTGAGCAGCCCAGAGCTCAGGCCAGGGCGGCCACCAGGCACCTGACGTCCTCAGTGAGTTTAGTGGCTGGGCAGGCAGGCAGCCCCGCCCAGAGGGCTCCGGGGTCCCCGTGCGATGGCTGGGGCCCTGATCGCGTCCACACGCCTTCCTGTCCACAGCCGAGGACCTCCTTCGTGGTTCGCTTGCTCTTAAAATTCTCCAGCTGTGCCCATTCGGGTTCTCCTCACTCCCGCCCTGATCTCTGCCAGAACTCCTGCCAGAGCGCCTCTGCGGCCAGAGCCTGTCCGAGGGCTTCCCCAGGCACTGACACAGAGTCCGGTCTGCAGCAAGGGTTCTCGGGGACGGGCTGCGCCACCCACGTCTCCTGGAAGGGCCCCCTCCCGTGGAACCTTGATTTTGGCTTCTTACCTCCAGGCCGATCTTCCTATCACTGGTCTCAATCTGAACTCTCCCAACTGCTCCCTGTGAGCGGCCCTTTGCTTTCAGGAAGCCCTTGACAGTCCCACCTTCTCACCCAAAAGCCTCTCCCACCTCAAGAGCCAGGCCCGCGGGCACCCAGAGCAGAGGCCCACACAGACACACGCCCCAGCCCCAGCCCTTAGGGCGCTGACTCCGGGTGGGACTCCCTGGGTTGGACTCGTGCCTCTTCCACTTTGTCGTGGGAAACAGGTAAAATCCCTTAACTTCCCTGTGCTTCAGCTGTGCCATGTGCAACAAGGAAATTCTAAGGGTCTGCCTCCTACGGTTGTCAGGATGACAGAATGACTCGCTGCCCGGGGATGCTTCCAAGAGCGCCTGGCACACGGAAGTCCTGTCTAAATGGTCCAGGAGCGGGACCAGCCCCCGGGCACACCCCCGCGCTCATTCTGGAGGTGGCCCTGCCTCTTGGCCACATCACGCCAGCTCGCTTTGGCTATTTCCTCAACGCCACAGGTAGCCCTGCTGGGGCAAGCCCCTGACAGTCAGATAGAACTGCTTCAGCCTGCAGAGCATGGCCAGAGGTCAGGGGTCAGGAAGGGAAGGCTGTGGGGGGACTTCTGGAGTTTTAGTGTGTGAGCCCAGGGGCAGGTGAGGGGAAGGACAAGAGGGCCCAGGGGACCCTACATCTCTCCCCTGACCACCCTACCACTCAAAGAGCCAGGTTCATAACACTCTACCCCTCCCTCCACACCCTCCTTTTCCCCGCAAGAGACACTGCCCACTGCGAGCACCCTGGGTGCCCTGGTATCCTGGAAGATTCGAGAATCCCACCTTGAGCCTACCATTCAGCCGCTGCCCAGAGCACGGCTTTCAAACAAGTGACCAAAGTATCATTGCAACCCCAATCACTTAACCCATTATTTATTCCCCGAGAGGACGGGCTCTCCCTCTTCCTTCAAAGGTGACTTCAACTCTGGGACTTCGTGCATTTTCTGCAATAAGTTGTGTTTTTTTCAAGTATGCAATGTATATTTTTTTAATTATTATAAAACACACATGCCACAACGTTGACCATTTTAACCATTTTACAGTGCACCAGCCAGTGGCATTTAATGCACTCACAATGGTGTGCAATCACCCCCATTTTTGAGTTCCAGAACATTTTCATCACCCCCAAAGGAGAAACTATACCCAATAGGCAGCTACTTCCTGCCTCTCCTTCCCCAGCCCCTGGCAACCACTCACCTGCTTCCCATCTTTATGGAGTTGCCTTTCTGGGCATTTCATATAAATAAAATCAAATAATATGTGGCCTCTTCCTGACCCTTTAACCCCAAGCGTCTGTCCTGTGGAAACAAGGAGCCTGACCAGTTTGCAGTACTTCTCGTTTTCTGGGGTCCACCGGCCCTCCATTTTCTGCCTCCACCCCCATTCTTGCCCCCATGTCGTGGGGTGAGCCTCCTGGCCTAAAGCTTTGATGACTGTCCCTGAGCACCCACTGTGCACCAGCTATCGCATGCATCTCCTGTGACATCCTCCTGCCAACCTATGGGGAGGATTATGACGCCCCTGTGTTAGCCTGCTGGGGCAGCCATAGCAGACTACCACAGCCGGGGGGCTTCTAGCGCAGAAACGTGTTGTCTCACAGTTCTGGGAGCTGGAAGTCCAAGAGGAAGGTGTGGGCCGGGTCGGGTCCCCCCGAGGGCTGTGAGGGAAAATCTGTCCCAGGCCTCTCTCCTCACTTCTGGAGGTGCACAGGCGATCTTTGTAGAAGCATCACCCCGACCTCTGCCTGCATGCTCCCCTGGTGTTCTCCCGGAGTGCCTGCCTGTCTGTCTCTGTGTCCGAATGTCCCCCTTTTAGAAGGGCACAGCCACATTAGGACCCTCCCTCATGACCTCTTCCTAAGTTGATCATCTGCAAAGACCTGATTTCCAAACAAGGTCACAGGCACAGGTATTGGGGATTGGCACTTGAACATCATTTGGTGGGGGGCACAATTCAACTCCTGACATAAAAGGGGTTTCTATGGAAGCAGCAGCTAAAAGTTCAGGGAGTTTTACACTCAGTCCGAGACAGAGCTGAGTGAGTGTCACCACGCACAAGACCCAAGCAGAGGAAGGTGAGGCCCTGACAGCCCCTCTGTGCTGTAGGGACACTGGCTCCTGCACTGGCTCGGTGCCACCGGACTCCACTTGGCTTGCTCCAGTGGCATTAGTGCCGGCACACCAAGGTGACTTTATACTGTTTACAAGGGCCACTGAAGGCACAGTCGTTCCTGCCCCCACCGGCTTATCAACTCATTTACCTTTCAGAGTTCCCTAACAGACTGCAACCGGGAGGGTGGGCAGGGACCCGCAGCCTGGGAAGGGCCTGCATTCATTTTATCTGGCAAAAAATCTATCTGCTTGGGGACAGACCTAAATACAACACATCGGTGCAGCTAGGCCATTAATCATCTTCCACCAGGGCACAGGAGACCTGGGCGCAGCCACTGTGGGCACTGGCTTTACACACAAGGGCCCAGTGGGGCCAGGGACACTGCCAGTTCTCTCCTCGGAGGGCATTTATGGGCGCTGGGGTGGGGGTGACACAGCTGGAGGCTGGTGGCATCGTGCCTGGGAGGAGCAGGAGGGAGGGGCAGTCCGACCCCATCCTGCGTGGTTGGGCCTAAAAGGGGGTGCTTCCACTGAGGCAAATACCATCCCCCACCCATTGGACCCCAAGCACCTCCTGAGCAGGAGCCCAGTTTGACACATGCCTGCAACCCCCTCAGGGGGACCTTGTATTCTTCTTAGAGGAGGGGGAGGTACCAGGACAGGGGAATGACAGGAGGACTAAGGCAGGGCCAAGTCAACAAATCACAGTCCTCCTGGCCCCCTGGTCCGATTTCTTTCATTCTTTCACCCCAAGAGACTGAGCCTACGCTGCTACCCAGCCAGCCTCTATAGCACCCCATCCATGAGCTGGCCCTGCTGGGTGCATTCCTAGCTCGACTGCCGTCCCCCCGGCTCTCGCCTAATTCCCACTCACTCTTTGCAGTCCAGCTCAAGTGTGACAGCCTCCTGTCCACTCCCTGCCTGCCAGGGTCCTGACTGCAGGTCTCCCCCACCTCAAAACCCAGCTCCAATGTCACCTCCCGGGAAGTCTTCCCCTAGGTCAGCCACACCTTCCTCTGTACCCTGCAGGACTGTGACACACTCTGACATAGCACTTACAGAGTATTGTAAATACTCGTCACATACTGGCCTCCATCCCCGGGATGTAGGTCCCGGAGGGTGAGGACCTGCTTTTCCATGTCCCACTGCATGTCCCACTGCAAACCATGCCTACCCTGGCTCCTGGCATGTCCTAGGTTGTTACCAGTAAGTGTTTGTTGCACGAACAAATGAAAACTAACAAAGTAGAAAACACACAGTGAGAGGGTGAAGCGTGAGATAAGAGGTCAAGGTAAGGGCAGCGAGCAGTTGTGCACAGGGCTGCCGGCTGACAAGGCTGGGCGCTACACCACTCCGGGAGGCGCCATTCACGTGCTGGTCCGAGGATCACGAGCTCAGCAGCCCCATAAGGACAGACCTAGGGCGGAACAGACCCTTTTTCAGGAAAAAAAGAACCAGCCTGTTAATATGAGGTGGAAGGGACTTTGGAGAAAGGGACCGCAGCTGCCGATCCCAGCCGAGGAGTGCGAGCAGCTCTGGCAGACAGGATCGGCGCCTACCCTGCAGCTCCCACTGCCTTTCCTGGCTGGCTGGGCCGGCCACGTGCTGCAGAGGCTGAAAATGCCACTTGGTTTCCCAGCCTCCCTTACAGCTGGAGGTCCCCTGTGCTGCAGTCAGATGAGACTTAAGGGAAAGTTGCTTGGGGGAGAAAGGGCGTCTGGAAGATATTTTCCTCCACAATCAAACTGCAGAAGTCATCTTGGAACCATGAAGAAACTTGGAGAAGAAAAGCCAATTTGCAAAGCATGGCAGAACACAAGGCGGGAAAGGCCAGGGGCCTCGATGGCATCGGTAACCCCGCTGAACCAAAACCAACCCTGGAACATGCAGGGCTGTCCGGAAAGTATCCAGCCATGTCATATGAAAAATAAGAGGCACCGGTGGCTGGATTTTTTCCACCAGACCTCATCTACTTCTTGTCACAGGCAATGAGGCATGTGTTAATAGCTTAAATCACGATTACTTATTTTTCTGTTACTTATATCCCAAAGCATTCTAACTGACGTACTGGGGTGGGTAGGGGTGGGGATCATGCTAAAAAAAGACAATGCTAGCTGGGAGCCAGACAATTAATGTAAAGTGAATGTAAATTAGTAGAAAAACCCTGAGACCTCACCAGGTAAGAATTGCTGAATGCAAACTTTGGTGGAATAATGTCAGCGGTGTGAATTCGATTTCATGTTTTTGGTTATTGCTTTTCTCTCTGACTTACCATATTTTGCCGTGTATAATGCTCTCCTGTGCATAATGCGCACCTAGATTTTTAGCCTAAACTTTGAGAGGAAAAAAAATCTTTCATTTTAATTGTTTAATTCAAATTTTTATTTATTTATATTTAGGTACTTGTTCTTTTGTGTTAAAAGAATTTTAGCATTTCTTTTTTAACACATTATGGTACAAGAAATTTTATGTACCCAATAATTACAAAACACAAGAACAGATACAAAGTACAAAAATTTTTATGTGTAAAATTTTTTCATATAAAAAAACAGACTATTGTATTCCAGGGTGTTATTTTGCATAGGGATATCATTATTGATTTGTAGAGTTACACTTTTAACTCATAAGCATGAATAAAAAATTAAAAAATGTATATAGATATGGAATTAGTACTACCTATGTATAATGTGCATCCTTATTTTCTCCTCACAAATTTGGGCAAAAATGTGCTCATTATACACAGCAAAATATAGTAAGTATGATAACTTGGCACTGTCTCCCCTAAGCTCGATTCCAAACTCCTCCCTACCCAAGTGATGAGTCATCAGGCCAGAAAATACAAAACAAAACAAAAAACAAACAAACAAAACCATGCATATCTTGGTAGCACTTTACAAAATGATTTTCCATGAGGTAAGTCACAATAGCCACAGGGCAGATGGGACCAGGGTGAGGAAACAGCCAAGGGCCAAGGCACAGCAATGAGGATGGGCCACCTGAGTGAGTTTGTTGGCGAGCTCCTGCTGCACCTGAGCACTTCCTATGTGCCAGGCACTGCACTAAGCCCGTCACGCATGTGAACTCATCTGATCCTCTGTGCAACCTACGAAGTGGAGATACTGTTCTCATCCCCATTTTACAGATGAGGAAACTGAGGCAGAGGGAGGTCCTGTAATAGTGCCACCTGGAAGATAAACCATGTCAACCCCACTCCAGACCTACACGTCCCCCACATCCTGCTCAAGGGTGGTGGCAGAGCCTTCCTGGAAGAAGAGGAAGTGGCTCTGTGTTCCTGAATCTGAGGCCCTCCAGCTGGAGCCTTGGAAGGGGCTAAGCAGGTGCCCGTCTCAGCTGGCATGTTTGTAAGGATTCTGCCATCCGTCCTCCTGCTGGCTAACTCTAAATCCACACATTCCTAACCAGGCTTCCCTCCCTGCGCTGAAGCCAGGGCTGAAAGTGAGGGGTGGGGTCCCCATCGCCTCCACAAGGACTACACGAGGCTTACTTAATAAATAACCTGGAACTCCACAACCTTTCCCCGTAGGTCGCTTGGTATTTGCCTTCAGTAGATTCAGAAGTAATTAAATTACCCTGCCATCAGCCTGCAAACCTCAGGAAAAGACCTGACGGAAGTAAAGCCTTACTGATGTGGACAAATGAGAGGAGGTATGGAGGAAAACCAAAAAGACTGTGGCTGGCCTTTTAAAAGCAACACATTTTTCATATTCCAAGTACTTACCGTAAATCACACTAAACATTAATAGCAGCCAAATGGAGCTCTTGCTGAGTGTGTGTGAATGAATAAATAAAACTAATTTTAATTAGCATAGTCCTTGTATACAAATATCTTCTATTAATACTCTTCTGAGAGCTTGTTGTTTGAAGGTTAAACATTTACTCATTCATCCAACAAGCATCACGGAGAATCATTATGGAGAATCTACAATGTGCTTCTATGTGTTCGGTCGTAGAGGCTGAGGATAAACAGATGAACAAGATTCAGAGGGTGCCCTGGAAGAATCTGTCTATGCAAACAAATGAATTATGATACAGTATGCTGAGATTTATTAGAAATACGTAAGTGATGTACTGATACATATGGAACCGAATCTCCCTAAGAGACAGTAGAAGGCTTCACTGGGAAGGTGATCTTCGAGCTGAGTTTTGAAGGATGAATATGAGTCTGCCAGGAAAGAGAAGGTGGGAGGCCAGAGTGGACTGGGGCTCTGAGATGATGCTCCAAGGGGCTACTTGTCATTCATTCCTGTGAGCGATGAATCCTATGTCACAAATTGTGAATTGTTGGAAGATTTGATGCAGAAAACATGTTAAATACAGAAACACTTTTAATGCAGAAAAGTGCAAAAGGTAATAAATACCCACATACTTGCCACCGAAATGAGCAGAGGCTCCTTCTGTCATTAGCTACGAGCTTTTTTTTTTTTTTTTTAAAGAAACAACATTTTACATCTGGACAGTGACACGGCTCGTCAGACTTTCTGTCACCTCCCCTGACAGGCCCTTCCCTAACCCCTGTCCTTCCTGCTCTGTAGGGGGCTCTGCCTAATTTCCCTTATGCATCTCCCAACATTTGAGGTCACCTTGTTGATTTGCGGTTGGGGCCCCCCTGTAAGGTCATCTCTGTAAAAGAGATACCTGGAATGTCTTGTTTACCATGGAACCCTCCATGCCTGACGTATATTAGGTGCTTAACAAATACCTGTAGGAGAAGGATGGGACAGGACGAAGGGAGGAAAAGAGGGAAGGAGAGAGAGCTTACAGGCTGGTGTGAATTCTTCTAGGAGACAGAAACTGAGTCTTCAATTGAAGGGACCTTAGCAGAAGAAGGGACAGCAATTGAGTTTAATTCCGCAGGTACTTCTGGAGCACCTCCAATACACAAGGCCCTGCCCTCAAGGATCTTACCCTCAGGCATACCAGGTGCTCCCAGGATCTGGCCCCGGGGTGGGGTTGACTAGGGGCACGTCAGTGCGATTTGAGAAGTCTAGTAGAGGTCAGGTCCCTTGGTCTAGAGACAAGGGTGTCAAAGCCTTTGTCAGTGAGCTCGGAGCAGAGGTGGCTAGGCTTGTGGCAGGTCTGCAGTGGGACTAGAACTGCACAGTGTAACCAAGGGGACCGAGCAAGGTGGAAGTGTTACAGGCAAATAAAAGAAATTGACATTCAGGAAAGGTGACAAGTTACACATTAAGCCATGGAATGGGAGAGGGCCAAACCTCCCCCATACTGTATCCCCAAAGACCTGAACCTGTGTTCACACAGAAGGAAGTCCTCCCTTTCAGACATTATTAGCATTTCCCTTCCTGGTACTTCAGGGGATGAGGCTCTGTGCTGGGCGTGTGAGAACTCAGTAGCAAGTAATTTAGGAAGAGGGGCCCACCATGGCCTGTTATCCTGACTAACTTCCCTTCTCTGCTCAGCCCACTGATGCCATTCATTGAACAAACATTTATTGAGCACCTATGAGGGCGGATAACCAGGGATACAGACATGAACAAGCCCTCTTAAGAAAGCAAACATACAAAGACAAAATATAATACAACAGGATAAATACTAAAGGCAGAAGTAGAGCCACATCCTTGGCTGCTCAGAGGATTTGAGTAACGTTGTTGGAAGAGAGTTTATCAGGAGGTGGATTATTTGGGTGGGGATTTGAAGCCTGAAGAGGAGCTTGCCAGAAATTGGAGGCAGGCAAGAGGTGTTTTCCAGGTAGACAAACAAAAAGTATAAGAGAGCCTGGCATGCCGGGAGAAGAAGAAGAGGGTAGGAAGAGGGTGTGGCTGGAGTTGGTCCCTGTGCCTAAGATGCTCAACCTTGCCTGGCAGGCTCCTTCCTGTCATTTAGATCTCAGAGAGGCCTTCCTCACCACCCCCGTTAGAGTGTCTGCAATTAACCTTAAAAGACCCCAGCATGCACGTGTAATACTAGGTGTGTGACTTAGGTTAAGCTATAACCCAGGGGCTGCTAGCATTTCAACCAAGAATGCACAGTGCAGGGTGAGGACTGGTAATTAGCCGGGGGGCCCATGGTCAGAACGTCTGGCATTTGTGTCTAAATCCACAGGCAACACTTGGCTGAGTAGCACAGTGAATGTCAGAAATGGATTTTTATTGGTAAACTAGAAATGAGCTGTCCCAGGAAATGTTTGAGATCTATGTGAGAGGGTGCTACGGCGCCCTAACCCATTACACCTCTGCTCATCTGGGCTCACTTGCACCTGGGGAGGCCAGGGTCCTGACTGTGACCCACCTCAAGCATCTCTGCCCTTCCTCTCTTCTGCCTGATTTGTCCATCACCACTAACGCAGGTCCCACTAGGGGAGTTAACGCCAGGAGATTTAGAGCCTTTGGGGAGCTATACTCTAAGAATTAGGGACAGCAATTGTAGAGTAATCCCTATGTGGATTGAGGTGAGCCTCTGCAGCCCTTCATGATGATCCAGTAAAGCCTTTCTGTATAGGATATGAACTTCATCCAGAGTTTCCATGTAAATTGTTCCATTGTTCTTACACAAATCTGGTATTGAATAAAATTTCCTGGCACACAAAAGAAGAGGACAAAGACAGTAGAAAGAGAGTTACAAATGAGCCAGATATTAGCATTATTAGATATGGACTTTTAAATGATCGTGATGAAAATGTTCAAAAACTAGTTGACAAGGTGGAGAATTTCATCTAAGAATTGGAATGTATTAAAAAACACTGAAACACAGAAAACAGAAAGGTATGAGCCACAAAGCTTCAGGCAGAAAACAAAGGCTTGAACTTTGGCCGCCCCTTCCTCCACCTTCCAGACCCCTGCCCTCCCAATATTAGCAGCGAACCCCAAAGAAACAGCATCAGCGAGTGTCAGGTCAAGGAGCAGCATATCTACAAACAGAGAGGCTGCCAGAATGAGGAAACAAAGAAATACAGCTCAAAATAAACTCAAATAGCAGAAAATTAAAGTAAACAGGATGAAGTTAACCTATCAGAGGCAGAGCTCAATACAATGATTACAAAAACAATCAGAGAAATTAGTGATAATTTCAGCAGAGAGACAGCAAGCATAAAGAAAGACATGGGGACCATCAAAAAAGATGAGGCAGAGATAAAAATGACAATAACTGAAATGAAGAATGGAATAAAGGGAATGGCCAGACTAGATGAAGCAGAGGTATGAATCGGTGATTTGAAGGTAAAGGCAGCAGACATCCAATCAGAACAACAAAAAGAAAAAAGAATCCAAACACATGAAGATATAAGATTCCTCTGGGACAACATCAAGCATAACAACATTTGCATCATAGGAGTACCAGAAGGGGAAGAGAAACAGCAAGGGATCAAGAACTTTTTGAAGAAATAATGACTGAAAATTTTCCTAAGCTGGTGAAGGAAAGAGACAAAGAAGCCCACAGAGGAAACACAGAGAGTCCCAAACAAGATGAACCCAAACAAGATGAACCCAAACCCGCCTACACAAGGCACATCATAATTAACATATCAAAAGTTAAAGACAAAGAGATAATATTAAAAGCAGCAAGAGAAAGGCAAATAGTAACTGATAAGGGATCACCCATATAACTGTCAGCTGATTTCTCAACAGAAACTTTGCAGGCTAGAAGGGATGGGCAGAAAATATTCAATGTGATGAGAACCAAGGATCTACAACCAAGATTAATGTATCCAGCAAGGCTAGCATTCCAAACTGAAGGACAGATCCAGAGATTCCCAGACAAGGAAGAGCTTGAGGAGTTATCACCACCAAACCAGTACTACAAAGAGTGTTAGAGGGACTTCTTCAAGATGGGGGGGAAAATAAAAAACAAAAATTATTATTAATACAGATCTACCAACAGTTACGAGTGGAGTGTCAAACAGAAGAAGACAGGTACAAGTTGACCTCACTTATAGGTGAAATCCAAGCAAGAAAATAAATAAGAGGAACAGGAAAAGATTCACAGATATAAGAAAACATTTGGTTTGTTGCCTGATGGGAGGAAGGTTGGGGGAGGGGATTGGGAAGTTCAGTTTGGTGGTTACAAAGTAATAGTTATGGGGATAGAGGGTATAACATGGGAATATAGTCAATAATGTTGCAATGACCATATGTGACGTCAGATGGGTACCAGATTTAGTGGGGTGATGGGAGGAGGGTTGGAGGGGTGGGTGAGAAAGGGGGAGAAATCAAGAAGTACAAATTCATAGTTACAAAATAGTCACAGGGATGTAAAATGCAGCGTAGGGCATACAGTGAATAATGCTGTAATAACTATATATGGTGTCAGAGGGGGACCAGATGTATTGGAATGAGAATTTTGTAAGATTTATAAATGGCTCACCACTATTCATGTACACCTGAAACCAATATAATATTGTATGTCAAATGTAATTGAAAAATAAAAAAAGAATTTAAGAATTAAAAGAAAAAACGTTGGAGATTCTACCACTGAAAAATACAACATCAAATTAGTAACTCAATATATGAATTAATGGACAAAGATGAAGAGAGAATTATTTTACTGGAAGATGGGTCAGTAGAAAAAAATCAGACCGAAATACACAGAGAAAAATGTAGGGGGAAGAAGAGAGCAAACAGGCATGAGATACAGTGAAAAGTTCTAAAATACGTAAACTTGTATTCCCAGAAGTTGTGAAGACAGAATTAGTGGAAGCAATATCTGAAGAAATAAAGGCCTAGAATTTTCAAAATTGATTAATGATATCAAACCCAATATTCAACAAGCCCTACAAATACCAAGCAGTATCAATACAAAGGAACTCACAACCAAGTACATCCTAGTTAAATTTCTGAAATGTAAAGGCAAAGAGAAAATCTTAAAATAACCATGGTAAAAAGATTGATCATACTCACAGAAGCAGCAGTAACTCTGATAGCTGACTTCTTAACATAAATAATGGAAACCAGAGGAGGAGGAGTGACATCTTGAAAGTGGGTACAGAATGTGACAGCCAACCTGGGATACTCAGTGAAAATGCTTTAAAAGTAAAGGCAAAATAGACATTTCTTTTCAGGCAAACGGAAATAAGTATTTTGTTGCAACCAGACAGACCCACAGTCAAATACTAAAGTCAGCTCTTCTCAGGAAGAAAGCAAATGATCAGTATGTAAACACAGAAATGAAAGAATTACAGAAAATGGAAAGGATATATATATATATGTGTGTGTGTGTGTGTGTGTGTAATATAAAAGCAACAGTTGTAATAGAACAAGCAGACAAAAAAAGCAGTAAGAATACAGAAGTTCTGCCAACATAATTAACAAACTTGAACTAATCAATATGTATTGGACACTTCACCCAACTTCAGAATAAATATTTTTTCAATGTGCTCAAGAAATGTCTAACAAGATTGACGTTATGCTAAGCTATAAAAGCAACTCTCAGCAAAATTCTGAAAGACTAAAATAAATCAGGATGTTTTTTCTGATCACAATGTAATTAAGCCAGAAATCATTAACACAAGGATAACCAGATAATCCCCACATGTTTTTGGAATTAAGTGAAACACTGCTAAACAACCAGCAAGTAAAAGAAGAAATTGCCTGTCAATAAAATGGGGTATATCAAAAATTACAAGGTGAATTGAAAACGGTGTTTAGAGGAAAATTTATATCCCTAATTATATAGACCATAAAACAAGAAAGGCTGAAAGCGAATGACCTAAAAATTCATCTCAAGAATTTAAAAATGAACAGCGAATTAAGTCGTAAGAAAGCAGAAGGAAGAAAATAATAGGGATTAGAGTAGAAATTATTTCAATAGAAAATAAAGGTATGGAAGAGAAAACCAACAAAGCCAAAAATTGGTTCTTAGAAAAGCTAATAGACTACTAAACCCTTAGCAGGATTCCCAGACACACAGAAAGGAACTGTGGACTTGTAAAAGGTGAGAGAGTTTATAACGACTTCGGACTGACATGGTAGAAATTCAAATAAAATGGGCGCATTCCTTTAAAAATAAAACTTAAAACTGGTTTTTAAAATGAAGAATCTGAACAGTTTATAATTAAAGAATTTAAATCGACAATTTCCATGCCCAAATGGCTTAATCGGTAAAGAATGACCGGAAATATCCAAATGGCCAAACAGCATTTGCGACGGTGCTCAGCATCAGCCACGATCAGGAAATGCGGATTAAGCCCAGTCAGACGTCCCACATGTACCAGCACGGCTGCAATGAAAACTCACCCAATGACACACACATGATGTGTGCATTTTCTGTATGCATTATTCTTTTTTCTTTTATAGGGATTTAATTAAAATGCTATTACAAATTGTATTTCCATACAATGCTTCTCTCACATAATCTACACTTTCCGATTTTCAATACAAGTGCTTTTCTTCCTCATAAGAAAAAAGACATCAATGGATCAAACAAAAATTAATGAAATCAAAAAAAGTAAATGATCTCCTTTGGGAGTAAAAGAGAATAAACTTTAAATTTAGCTCTTACAGTCTAATCCATTTTATAGAAATACAAATCAGGGATTTTTTTTCAGTAATTGTTGAAGGACAATTCAGATGCGAATTGTCTTTTAACCTTTCAAGTAGACGTTCCAAGGCCCATGTGTGGGTGTTTAAACAAAATTACCCGAATTGCTGCACACGTGGACAATCAGGTGAGTTCTAGAAGAGCATTCTAAAGCAAACAAATGAGCAAAAAACAACAAATAACTCAACCCTCTTCCCCCAAGTACATTTGATTCCTTTCTCTACTGAAATGGAAGAGTGGGGCAGAAATGCCTTGTAGAGTTTCACACGTTACTCTTGATTTGTTCTTTTAATTAAGGATATGGAGATACATTTTATGTGTATAATAAACTGCACCCATTCTAAGACTATGGTTTAATGAGTACTGATGAAGAGTCAGCAAATAGGGCCTTGAGCCAATTCCATGATCCCCAAAAAACTTCTTACCTCCTTGCCGACCCCACTCCTGGCCCCAGACAGCCATTGACTGCTCTCTGATACTTTGATTCATGTTGCCTTTCCTAGAATTTCACATAAATGGAATTATAGAGTACTCACTTCTCTGTGTCTGCCTTACTCCATTTATCCTAATGTTTTTGAGAGTCATCCATGGTGTGTGTATCTGTAGTTTTTATTCCACTATATTGTTCTACCATAATTTACGAGTGTATCTGGTTGGTGGACATTTGGAGTTGTTTCAGTTTTTAAGCTATTACCAATAAAGATGCTATGAACATTTATGTTAAAGTCTTTGCATGAACATATATCTTCATTCATCTTGAGTAAATAACTAAAAGTTGAATCCTGGGTTGTATAGCAGATGTATGTTTAACTTTATAGGAAATTAATAAACAATTTTCCAACGTGGTTGACCATTTTGCATTCCCACCAGTAGTGTATGAGAGTTCCAATTAGTCCATATCCTCATCGATCTTAAATTGTAGCTTTCCTAATGGGCATGAGATAGTGTCTTGTTGTGGTTTTAATTTGGACTTTCCTGATAATTAATGACATCCATCTTTTCATGTACTTATTGGTCATTTGTGTATCTTCTTTAATCTGTTCAAATCTTTTGTCAAGTTTTAAATGGGGTTGTTTGTCTTATAATTGAGCTGTTAAGACTTCTGTATGTATTCTTGGTATAAGGGTATGTGTGCACGTGCGCACGCGCACGTGTGTGTGTGTGTGTGTGTGTGTGTGTGTGTGTGTTTGCCTAATGATGTCTGCATTACTTCCCTATTGATGCTGTAACTAACTTTCACAAACTCAGGGGTTCAAGGCAGTACAAATTTATTATTTTATATTTCTGGAAGTCAAAAGTCAATTTCACTGAGCTAAAATCAAGGTGTTGTCAAGGCAGCGTTCCTTCTGCAGGCTCTGGAGGACAGTTTATCTCCTTGCCTTTCCTGGTTTCTAGAGGCTGCCTGCATTTTTTCTCCCAGGGGCCCTGTATTATTTCAACTTCTGCTTCCACCACCACATCTCCTCTCTTACTCCAACCTCCTGTCTTCTCTTAAGAGGACTCTTGTGATGAAACTGGGCCCACTGGATAATCCAAGAAATTATCTCTATCAAGACTTTTCATTGAATTACATCCACACAGTCTGTTACCATGTCAGATAACACATTGACGGGTTCTAGGGTTAAGATGAGGGAATCCTGGGGAAGCCATCATGCAACTACCGCAGTGTCTCTCAATGAGCAAAAGTTTCTATCTGTATCTGTCAAGGTTTTCCAGAGAAACAGAACTAATAGGAAGTGCTAGATGATGATGAAGATAGATAGATAGATAGATAGATAGATAGATAGATCTTCTTTATATATATATATAGGACAGGCCTAGATACAGGTCTAGACATAAAGAGATTTATTATAAGCAATTGATTATGGGAGCTGACAAGGCCTAAGATACGCAGGTGGGGTTGGCAAGCTGGAGATCCAGATGCTGCCGGGTTTGAGACCAGACCCAGGGAGAGCTGACATTCCAGTTCAAGTTCAGAGGCAAGAAAAAGTTCAAAAGCAGTCAAGCAGAAGGAATCCTCTCATTCCTAAGGGGGTGTCAGCCTTTCTGTTCTATTCAGGCCATCAATGGCTCAGACGAGGCCCCCCCACCCCCCAAAAAATTAGGGAGGCGAATGTGCTTTACTCAGTTTACGGATGTAAATGTTAATCTCATCCAGACATACCCACATAGAAACACACAGAATAATGATTGACCAAATATCTGGGCATCCAAATTTTGGGGTTTCCATTTGAACTCTCTGTTCTACGAGACTTTATGGCAAATCTTGAAATCTGGTAGTATAATTTCTCCAACTTTGTTCTTTTTCAAAATTCTTTTTTGGCTCATTACGAGGCCTTCGCATTTCCATGTAAATTTTACAATATGTTTGTCAATTTCTATTTGTTACATTGATTGGAATGGCATTGAATTTACACAGCCACTTAGAGAAAGGTGGCATCTTTGAGTTATTTTTTAAAATAATATTCTAACTGTTAACATGAGGATCCTCATTGTTGATAATATTCATAACACATGATACAAAGAATATCTATAGTTCATTGAACTCAGTCTCGTACAGGCACTGTCTCTATATAATTCTCCTTAGTAATCCCAGCGATCCCATGAGAGAGGCATTACTACCCCCTCCCCCCTTCTGAGAGTTACAGGTAAGGACTCTGAGATTATGAGAGGTAAAGTAACTCACCTGAAGTTACAGGGTTAAAGTTACCTTCTCCAGAGTTAGTATTTGAACCGATGGCTTCCTGACTTCAAAATCCATCCCTTCTCTTCAAAAACACTCTGTTTGTTTCACAGTATACTCCACGCTCCCTGCCTCCTCCTGCCCCGACTTCATACTCCCACCTGATTAATGCTCAGTAAGCACCTACCACGTGTGCCTAGTGCTGGGCTAGGTGACTTACACGCAGCATCTCATCCACTCCGTCAGAGAGGTGCACGTTCATGCACAAGGGCGTATGTGCGCGCCTTTTCCACAGAAGTCCGCCACAACCGGGGTGGGTTTGGCCCACCTTCGACTGTGCCAAGGAGACAGGTGCCAGTGGATGGGGTGCTCCTAGGCCTGTCCCCAGCCCCCACAGCCGAGCCGAGGCCTCCGGGGCTTCAGGGGCTCCTCCCTCAGCTCACCTGTCTGGTTGCTCACTGTAGAAGGGGTTGCAGATTTCCATCTTCAGGTAACGACTGGATCTTTTCTCTGACTCTCAATAAATAAGCAAACTTGCACAAACCAGCCAAGAGGAGTCACAGGGGACCCATCTCTAAACGTGGGAAACCAGCACTGCTATTTTTAGGTAACCCACTTGCTCTGCTATCTCACCCCTCTGTGGATAGACTCCTTCTGCTCGCACAGGACCGGCTCTGAGTAAGCAGGTTTTTCGGACAGTCCTTTACTCTCGGCCACTCTGGTGTATCTCATGTCCCATTCCTGGCATGGCCATACCCAGCCCTCAGGTCTCCACCCAGCTTCCAAAGGCCTGAGACAAAAAGCAGCAGTACCCGTACTCGAATCTCTGTCCGCAGCAGTGAAAATACCTTCTGTACAAAGTCTCCACTCACTTAACATTAAGAGCGAACCTGGATACACGCAGGGTAAAATGACATCTTGGGGACACTACCACCTTTCCACCCTACTTAGCAGGAAATACTTAGACATCCTGGCACTACATACAATGGGGTGTCTGGTGCAGCATAAAAAGTTAGGGAAGCATTTAGAGTGGCGGTTCTCCACCTGGGGGTCGTGACCCCTTTGGGGGTCGAACGACCCTTTCACAGGGGTCACCTAAGACCATCCGAAAACACACATCAGATATTTACATTACAATTTACAACAGTAGCAACATGACAGTTATGAAGTAGCCACGAAAATAACTTTATGGGGGTCCCCACGACCCCTGCATTACAGGGCTGCGGTGTTAGGAGGGTTGAGAACCGCTGCTTCAGAGCCAGGCTGGGTGTCAGCAAACATCCAGCTGCTCAGGCGTTTGCTCCCTCACTCTGCAAACATCCAAGGCACGCTCATCACCAGATCTCAGGTTCAATATTAAGTGCAGGGGGCACAAAAGTGTGTAAGACACAGTCCTCGGCCTCAGAAACTCATAGGCCTTTGCCCGGGCTACACGCAGCAGCTTTGACTGCAGGAGGAATGCCAAATGGAGAGCTTTGAGGAAAGAAAGAAAGAAGCCACAGTGACCAATGGGTTCACCCGGAGAGCAGTGGGGCACCTTGCGACCCGACTCTGCTCACAAGGGAAGGACAGGAGGAGGAGAGCGAACCAGCCCAGGAGAAGCAGTGGCCGGGGGCCCCTTCGCACAGCAGCTGCCCTGTCTCCAATGAAGATAGAACGCACGGAAGGAGGCAAAATCCATGTGGGCACAGGGGATTTTACTTGCTGTGTGACTGTGGGTAAGTTACTAAACCTCTCTGAGCCCCAAGGGCCTCACTTACATAAAAAGGACTAAAATATCTTCCCCACAGTTGTGTGGATCAATGAGGTAATAAATGTATGTTAATCTCCTAGCCCCCACCCCCACCCCTGCTTCATACTTGTTGAGTAAACAAACAAATGAGGTGCTACCCGACAGGTAAATACTCAAAAAGCACCCATCGCGATTGTTATCATCCAAGTCCCTGCCCCACGGTCCCCCATCCCGCCTTCCTGGGCATGGTTTCAGAGCATCGCGGGGAGCTATGACACACACGCATGAGGACAGGGCTCGTCTCTGGGCTGCCCGCTGCTCATCAGCTGTGTCTTCTCTTCTGCCTTTTCCTCGTTGGGTTTGGGACCCGGTTCTCCTTCCCAATCCCAGACAACAGTTTTCTAAAACGAGCAGAGAGGATCCTGGCCTCTACCTCTCTCTCCGCCGTGCCTCCCCCCGCCTCGCCCACCCCCCTCCCACCACCACCACTTTATTTTGGCCCAGGAACATGTCCCCAGCATGTCAACAGCAGTGGGAAGTAACCTAATTAGTAGTTATTTGATAGACTGCCCACCCTCACGTCCCACTGGCAATCCGGCAGCCTTTTTCTGCAGACAGGAAAATATTTCCCTGCTAATTAATCTGAGCACGGGGATTTGAGTTTGGACCAAGGCAGGGAAATCTATCTCCACGAGTCTCGTTCAATGGCATCTGTTTCTCCCGCAATCATTTCCTTCCCTCCGACTCCCCCTGCTCCCACCCACCTCTCTCGCATCTCATCTTCTACCTTTATTAAGGCTGGATACCCTGGTGACTTTCCCAAATGCCCACCTGCTCCCCCCATGGCCCCGCACACGAAGAGGCTGCTCTCTGAGGACCTGCCTTGGGTTGATTCTCCCCCAGAGCCAGGTGCTGCCCAAGGAGAGGCGAGTTCACGTCCCTCGGCTTCGGGTAGACGCGACGCCAATGCCCCCGTCTGTTCTGCTCCAGGCCCCAGCAGGATAGCGCGCACCTCACCGTGGTGCCCCCTGCCCCCGCAATCCACACTCCCAAACAAATACAGACATCTCACTGTCGTTTTAAATAAGGTTCAGCTTCTGTCCCTGGGCCCTGCCCTGGGCCTCTGTAGAATCATCTATTTGCATCCAAAGAGCCAAAGAGCTTCCTAAGAAAGGGGCAGTGGTACACATTCTTTCACACACTTTTTGTAGCTTCCGCCCCGGGCCTGCGGCTTATGTCCCTTGTACACACACACTGGTTGTGGGCGGTGGGAAGGGGGACTTGGGTGTTGATGGCAGTCCATGAAGGGAAGGACAGTCATCCACAATAAGGTGGCAATGATCTCATTTCCACAGCATGAGCTTAGAATCAATGAAAAGAAAATGTGATATTAACGTATTAGACAAACATGAAGATTTCAGGTGTGTGTGTGTGTGTGTGTGAGAGAGAGAGAGAGAGAGAGAGAGAGAGAGAGGCATTAGTTGTAAAGTAGTAGATGATCTATTGTTTTTGTTTTCTCAGCATCCTCTTTCTCTGGCAACTTCAATCCAGTTTTGCTTTGGGGGGGCTGGCCCACACCCATTTCTTGCAGCTTAGCCGGTACTGTCAATCACATGACTCAGCGAGGCCAATCAGATGCTCTCTGTGTGGTGAGTCTTGAACCGGGTGCCCCAGAGACTTGGCCCTGCCTGGCTGGGAGCTCTTCCGTCTCTCTAGTACGTTTTCTAGGTGCCATTTGCAAATCTCTTTTTACCTGGACATTATTATAATCTCAGTTTGAAGTTAGCCTGGTCAGTTTCTGTGCCTACAACTAGACAACGATGGAACTGGGGGTGGGATGCCCTGGGCAGTCTAATCCTTCCCTCGTCAGCCCCCCTCTTATCTCCTACGACCAGGTTTGTAGAAATTGTCTTTATTCGGGTGTTGGGTTTTAGAATGAAATCAGAATGTAGGGGGCTGAGGGATCATTCTTTCCCTACCGTGTCCCTGAGTCTCTTCCTTCTCAGACCATCTCTCAGAAACTTTCTCCACCTCCCTTGAGAACCACTGGTAACACAGAAGGGACTCTCTCTGGCTCCACCTTTCGATCCGCATCCCACGCCCCCAGTCTGAGCCTGTCCTTCCGGAGTAGTCATCCAGACCTCGACCAGAGAGTCAGAATGGACTTGAATCCACCCAAGTGGGATCTCCCCGGGCTGGGGGGGTGACAGGAACTCTGGGCCCTGTGGTGGACAGGGGTCCTTCCGAATGCAGCTACTCATCAGTAGCTAAACCTGTGTAACCTGAAGGGTGGTCAGCTGCTTCATCTACTGGGCCATTAAATTAGCACATACATAGCTCCCCAAAAGAAATTAATTGGGTGGATAACACAGTCTAAACCCACCTTCAAATGGTTATGTCTTCTCAGTTATCATGGCATCTTGCCCTCAGACGGCGCTTTCTCAGCTGACTTGTACGCAGCGCCTGTTTTCTCCCTTGCTCCAAATGGGTCCACCTAGAAAATAAATGCACCACACTGTCCTTAACTCTGGTTTTCTTTGCTACTCAAGGACAGCTGTGGACTCCACGACATTGTCGAGTTTCCACAATGACCCTCTGAACGACTTTGTCAATTCTTCAGGAGCCGAAGGAAGTCACTCATTTAAACAAAGGAGGACCGTCTCGATGACAAATGTGTGTTGGCCCTCCTTCCAGAAGAGAAACAGTACAATTTCACTATTTGAAGTGCACAGTAGTAGATCGAGACCGGTTCCACTAATTTCCAATGTGAATGAGGTACAATCCGGATTATCTTCCAGGTGTGGACAAAGTCGCCCAGCCCTGAGGCACGGCCTTCTAGTACACCACACAAGCTTCCTGGACCAGAAGTGTTTCCTGAGGACACCATCGGGTTTTCTCACTTATTCGGGGCTGAAGACTCGCCTTTCCCACAAAAGAAAGGGGTTCTCCTTGCTACCACCTACCTAAAGAATAAAGCTCCCCTAGACCTGAGGAACATGAACTTCTCATCTTCCTCTTAGACAGGGCTAAATTAATCCGAAGGGAGAAGAGACATTTTCTAGGTGTCCTTTGCAAATCTCTTTTTGCCTGGACATTACTATAATCTCAGTCTGAATCTACGCCTGAGGTGACAACCTGAGACAGCCATCCAAGCTCACTTGTGCGGCTCAGATAGGACGTAAGCATCTGAGTGGCTCAGTCCTCAGGTGCCGTGTTGCAAAGTGGTCAGACATGGGCTCTAGAGTCCAACTGCCTGGGCCCAAATCCTGGCTCGGCTGTTACATGGTGTATGGGTTATCTACTGCTGCGTAACAAATTATCCCCAAACTCAGCAGCTGAAAGCATACCTCCTACCTCATAGTTCCTGTGGGTCTGGGAACGGCTCAGCTGAGTCCACTGGCTCGCTTGCACGGCTGTTGGCAGGTTTCGGTTCCTCTCGAACTGTTGGCCAGAGGCCGTCCACAGTTCCTTGGGGCTTCTCCTCGGGGCAGCTCACAACATGGTGGCTTGCTTCCTCAGAGCAAGTGACCTGAGAAGAGCTAGGAAGAGAGGGTGTGAGCAAGACAGAGGCTGTGACAGTCATCTGGAAGCTAATCTCTGCACCCAGCCCACACCCCCAGGGCACGTCGTGTGAGTACCAGAGGTAGCAATCGGTGAGGGCATCTTAGAAGCTGCCTGCCACACTAGTCATTCGAGTTGGGCAATTGGCCCCATCTCTCGGTATCTAAGTTTCCTCGTCTATAAAACGGGGATGTTAATCATTAACAGCACTTCATCTCTGGGGATACTGTGTGGATTAAATATATGAATGCAGGTAAAGAATTGGAACAGTGCCTGCAAAGAGCATGTGTTCAGTGCTGACAGTTATCAGTATTAGACGGCACGAGAAATCACAAAAATGGTTTTGAGATCCTACCATGCGCCCATCAAACTAGGTTCCTACCTGCTTTGCTGCTAGATGACATCCCAGGACCACACAGGGGGAGGGGACAGGTCATCCAAAGGAGCCCTGCCAAGGGTATGAAAGGAACTTGGCAAGCCGGGCCGTTCCTGGAGCCCAGGTGTTTATGTCTTCAAGGGGCCCAGGGTTCAGGTTCATCTCATGTATGGCATCTACATAAATGGGACTTTCCCAGGTACTAGGAACTGTGCAAAGTGCCTTATGTGTGTTATCTCATTCCGCTTCACAAGATTCCTGTGAAGTAGGTACTATTACTACACGTAATTTACAGACTGTGCATGCCCCTACAGGGAGAACTGTGAGTTGGGGATTTAGAGGTTGAAAATGGAAGCTCAGAGAGGTTAAGAAACTCGCCTGGGGTCACAAAGCTCTAACATGGCGGAATGAGGAGTCAAACCGAGGTCTGTCTGATTCAGTACCCACTGGGCTAACAGGCAGGGGCTGGCAGAGAACAGAGGACACACTAACAGTGTCTCCATTCTCTCACACTTCGAATCTAACTCTCGGCCTCCCCAGTGTGACAGGCAGGTTCTCTGACCTCTTCAGATCTGCATATGCTGTTACCCAATCTCCTCTCACTCACCCCTGCAAGCCAAATGTGGCCCTGAACAGGGTCCATATCAGACCACCTGGCTCAGCCTCCTTGGTCCCTCATGCCACTCTGTTTAGATGGACCAGACGTCTCATTTTGAACAGGACAGAAAACAATAGTGCTGTCCCATTTCAAACGGGACATACGGCCAGCCTCGTCTCACTGGGCTAAACTCAAGGTGTCAGTGGGCTGACCACACGTACCATGTAAAACCGTTTTCTGTCCTGTTTGAAGGGACGTCTGGGCAGCCTAGTCTGCCTTAATAGCAAACTCGCATCATTATTGGAACCCTATTCTGCTCCTTTAGATCTGTCACAGTTGGCACAATCTGACGCCACACCCTCTCCAAAGTCACCTTTCTTCTCCACCCTCGCACGAATCCTCTCTCTTCAGATTATTTCATAATTAGGGGTCTGGCCTGGCTGACCCCCAATTCTTCTAAAATCACAGAAACCCCCTCTCCCACCAACCTCCAAGTCTGGACACCGCAGCACCCCTCCCTCCCCACGTGCCACACCGAAGACATGGCCACCACCCCGATGAGGGGCCTTCCGGGAGCAGAGAACACTGCCTGCCCCATCTCCGAGACGCAAGAGAAGGCCGAAGGCCCAGAGAATGATGGGGACCGAGCTGTAGAAGCGAGGGGAGAGAGCGTGCTGCAGGGGGGCTATAAATTCCCTTCTAATTCCAAATAATTCCGATTACACGGATGAGTAGTTTTCAATCAGGAAGATAATCTCGGAGATAGATGGCAGGATAATTGTTCGGAGCGCCGACGTAAATATTGTGTCGTTTCTATTAATCTCTGCGAATCGGCTGTCAGAGGTGTCACTCATTCATCACAACAAATTAAAAATAAAATTTTAAGAGAGAGAGGCATGCCTGGGGGTGGGGTGGAAGAGGCTGGAGTTGCTGCGGGATCGGTGAAGGAGTGGGGGAGGTGTAGCCAGCAAGCTGTTGCCAGGAATAAATTCAGCTTACCTGTTTAATATATTTATTTATGAAAGCAAATGGTAACGAGGGCTGTAGATCTCTATTAACCTCCTTGTAGGGTGTGCACAGCTGTGAGCAGGTGCGTGCATGCACATGCACTGAGGGCCACCCTGCTAACGCTGCTCTGCAGCGAGGCAGACCTGCAGCCCTTCTGGACCAGAGCAGGTGCATCCCAGAGGCAGGTCACCTGTGTTCTGCACACCCCAGCCTCACCCAGCCAACAAGGACAGATGTTGGGGGGATCTGGGCGGTGAAACCCCCCTGTCCCATTCATAGCAAAGACCTGAAGCAGTAACTGGACCCAAGCTGATGTTCCTGAAACCGGTGATTTTCTGCAATACCTCTGTCCTGCAGGGTTCCTCAGGCGCCTAACTAGGGGCATAAGTCCAGAGTAGACTCTTTTGAGAGACACCTACGAGGTAAGGATAAGAACTCATCTCTTTGTCTCTCTCTTATTTCGGTTCCTTGGGACATGTGGCCCGTCCAGGAGAAAGCACACATTTCCAGAAGCCCCCCCTTCCACACCCAGCCCCCTCCTGTCTAACCACCCATGGCAGCAGATGCACTAAGACACGTGGGACTGAAAAGGCGTCACTGAATCTGCTCACTTGTCCCTTCCCCCTAATTTCTTCATCCGCAAGAATGAAAGAAAAGGAGTCAGAGGTAGCCGGGGAGCCCGGTGGAGGCAGACCGGGTGCCTGCGTCCCCTTTGGGGCAAGACCACCTGCCCCATCAGACTGCGGCGAATACACAGACAGCCTTTACTGTGCTAAGTCCCCCAGAATTTGTGGTTTATTTGTTGTTGCGTTATCCTGACTAACACAGCAGCTTTTTATAGCATTCCTTTAATAAAAGCCAAGGACATACAGTCCCAAGAGACGGTGCATGGAGGACCAAAGTCATACGGTCAACAGGCACCGTTCTCCCGTGGTTCTGGTACACCCAGGGGTGCAGTCTGGAGCAACTGGAGAAACTTCCAGGCCGTACATGCTCCAGACAGTCCTCTATGCAAATGACTTTTTTAAATAAAAAACTTATAAGTGTTGGCCAGTTCCATCTTTGAGGTACAGTCCTTGTCAAGAATGTGTAGTGCAGGTCTTATGTTTCTAGTGAAACATGCACTTTGAAAACGAGCCAGCTGGAGACGGGGTTAACATTCTCTTATGAAATCAAGTTGCTAACCAGCCCTCATGCATGGATAGAGAGAGAGTTTCGAGGCCTTTGGAAAGCAGCAGACTACCAGGCCCACGTGTTCCTCAAACAACAGTTCTAGAATTCCTCCAGACCTGCACAGGGAGGTGGAGGCCCCCAGATGGGTGGTCATAGTGGACATCTGTGTTTTATCTGCCCATTAGTTATTCCCTCTTCCTCTTCCTCTAAGGGACCTCTCCTCCTTCTCTTTCTATCCCTCTCCCGCCCATGACCGTGTGACCCAAATCTGGCCAATCAGCCCTCTGTGTGCTCTAGGCCACGGGTGACTGGTTCAGGATGAGCATGAGATCTAGGTACGCTTAAGGGAGCAAACCTGGGGATCTTACTGAGACTATTGGGAAAGAAGTGTTATTTCCCCTGGGACTGTGAACTGAATGAACATGAACTTGGGGTTGCTGAAAACCCTGTTGTCACTATGAGGGGAGCAGTTTCCTGGGAAAGAAACTAACCTAGAGGAAAGCAGAGACACGAGATGGAGGGATAAGAAGCAACCTCATCTGAGGCCCTCGTTTCAAGCAAACCTAAGGCCCATTTAATCTATAGCTTTGGGGCCTGGGTCTCCTGTTTTGCCTTGCTTGGCCAGACTGGGTTGCGTTTCGGTGCTTGCAATGTAAACTGTCTTCACGCATACAAAGGTCTCTCAGCCCACCTATGGCTCATGCTAAACTCCAAAGAAATCCCTGGATTCATTAAAATGAAGACCTGGACTAGGAAGGGGGAAACCGGTAGCCCTAGACCCTGCTTGGACCCAAAGATTTCCCTTACTTTCTCTTCAGCACAATTCCCTCCCCTTGCTGTCAGTATCTATACACGACCTGCCTCCCCACGGTGCTTCTGCCTGGCTTGAGTTGGATTTTTTCTCTTTTGTTTTTTAACTGGACCCCTTGCCATTCAGGAATATATATAAGGCACACCCCTAAGAAAATATACCTGGTCCAGGGAGAGGGAGAGACATCTCAGAAGCCCCCAAACCCCATAATTTCACTGCTATCCATGATTCTTGATATCTTTTTTTTAAATAAATCATTTCTATAAGCAAACAAAGAAACAGGAGTAGTAGCAGTAACCACTGTCATGTATTGAGAGCTCACCAAGAACCAGGCCCCCGACGTGCACATTAAGCCCGTGAAACAGGAACTATTATCTCCCTTTTACAGATGGGGACACTCAGTAGTTAAGTAACTTGCCCAAGGCCTGTCAGCTGGTCATTGGCATCATTAGGATTTTAGAAAACAGCTATGTCAAAGCATAATTTACATACTATAAACCTTTCCCACAATCCAGTGATTTGGGGTAAATTCACAAAATTGTGCAACCTAGTTTTAGAACATTTCCACCCCCTTAAAAAGATCAACATGGTGCCCATTTGCAGTCACTCCCTGTCCACGTCCCATCCCCTGTCCCCAGCCCCAGGCAGCTACTCACTACTTTCTGTACCTAGAAATTTGCCTTTTCTGGGTCTTTGATATACGTACATGGAATGACAAAACGTGTGAGCTTTTGCATGTAGATTCTTTTCTCAACTGCCCCCACGAGTGTCCTCCCATCAGCCCTGGTCACCACCGCGATCATTACTCTCACACAGGTTCTCAGGTGCATTTCACTCTGCTATGTAAGTCAGCGATGTGCAGAATACGTCTTCTGGAAGTCAGCAGGCAGCTCTCTCCGTACTCAAATGGCATCTTCTCAGGTGAGTCTGCATTTTTTATAACAGTGAGTGAGTGTTTTTCCAAATATCAAAGGAGAAAAGTCTAAGGCATTGTGCCCCCCCTGTGTGAGGGTCTTTGTTCCCCTATTGACTTGAGAGATGAGTTGGCTTAATGGGCTCCTGCATTTTCATGGGCTTGGCTTAGCACGTGCTGAGGACTCCTGGCAATAAGTTAGAACATCTTCCATTCCTCAAAACTGACCTGTCGTGGATTCGTCACTTTGTTGGCTGCCCGGCATGTAGCCCCCATTCCTGATATCATCCCATATGGGAAATCCCCATTGGATACCTTCGTGGGAGTGAGGAGTACCTGTCCATCATGGGGAAGCCCCCGTGAGGTGACATCTTGGGGGTGCAGTGGGGCCTGACCATCATTAAGGAATCTGGAGTTCAATCCTGACTCTTCAGGCCCATACCCAACAGTGAGCAAGAGCATGAGTCTGAATTGGCCAAGCAGACACTCTCCCTGCAGCAAGTGAGGCGAGGATGTGAGACAGCTGCAGCCATGTCTATCCCAGCAGCCACTGCGGGGCACAGACCAGTCAGCTCCTGCTGAAGAGGCTTTGGCTGAAGTTCCCAATCCTCAGTCCTCAAAGCAGCCCCCTGCCCTTGGCTCCTGCCATGCCCAAGCTTGGCTTTCCTGCCTCCTAACAAGTTTGCGAGCCCTCACCCTCTCGTTAGCAAGTCCCCGAGGTCAGACAGAGCCAACTTCTGCTGCTTACCACCGAGAGTCCTGCGTGATACATCTTCATCATGGTCACCAGCATTCCGTGAGCGCTCTCTGAAGGTGGGTATTGGACATGTCATGGTGTGAGGACAGCTGCTTTAGTATGAATTACAGAGATACCCCTTCCGGGTGAGAAATTTGAAAAAGCCCCCCCCAACCCCCCCAGCGGACAGATTCCCAAAGCTGCTCCTTCCTCCCGCTCACATAGCCCATGCGGAGACACAGGGCTGAGCAGCAGAGCATGGCAGGTCCCTCTGGGGACAAGCAACCTGCAGAGTCACACCTGGCAGCCCCGGTGTGATTCCTATAACTACTTTTCAAGATAGTTGTTTTCAACAGTTCATGGGAAACCGCGGCTCAGAGACATTCAGTAACGTGCTCGTTTCGCTCGGCGGTAAGTGGCAGAGGCGGGGGGCGGACCAGATCCCCCCGAGTCCGGACGTCTCAATCACGCTGTAGAAGACCGCCTGCCTGCAGCAAGGAGCGTGAGCACGTGGAGGTGGCCTAACGGCCGGAGTTAGAGAACTAAGGACAGACAGGGGACAGAGCCAAGGACACGTGACGTCAGGGTGAGAGCCAGCCCTGCTCGTCGCTGGCACCCTGCTGACCAGTCCCACAAGCGTTTGCTCGGGACTGTGTGATCAGCACCAAAGTGAGGGCTGGATGTGAACGCCCAGTGCAGGTACATTTATCACGTCAGACAGCGAGGCCATGAGCACAGGGACTCCGTGTCCCTGCTCCTTCTCTTTCCAATATATACGGGGGTCGAGGTACATAACATACAACTTCCCTACGGCCCGGCGGTTCCACTCCCAGGCATCTACCTAAGAGAAACAGAACCACACGTCTACGCAAAGATGGCCATGCAAACGTCTACAGCAATTTTATTCGTAATGGCCCAAAGTCATGAACAACCCTATGTCCACCAATTAGAACTGGGTAAACAAACTGTGGTATATCCACACAACAGACTTCTACTGGCAATAAACACAAAACAAAACAAGAACAGGCTCTTGGCGCACACGGCAAGTTGGACACATCTCACAGACGGCGGCTGAGTGAGAGCCGCCGGGCACGAACCAGCGCGTGATCCCAGGGCGTGAAACCCGACCCTGGCGACACCGAGCCACGGTGACAGAAGTCACAACGCCGGTTGTCCATGCTGGAGCGAGGGAGCAGGGTTGTCTGGAAAGGGGAAGGGGAGAACTTTCTGGAACAATGACACTGTGGCATACCTTGTTTGGGGTGGCAGTTTCAGGGATGTGGACACTGTCATGAACCTAAGACCTGTGCAGTTTATTAGATGTCACGTGGACCTGAATTATTATCTTTTTTCAAGTATCAATTAAAAGAGAAGGACACTGTAACTCTGAGTTGAGAATGTGGGAATGTTCTAAACAAGGAGCGACCTCAGCTCTGCTCACCAGGGTCTTTGCTCGGGGCTGGGTAGCCCCTATCCACCAGGCTTCTTACCCCTGACTCACGGGTCAGCAATTCCTGACATTTTTATTTTTGAGTGAATGGGGCACTGTCCTGAGAATTTGGGGTAGATTATTTTAGCTCTATAATCTATCCAGTTCTCTATAATCTACATAATTTGTCAGCTCTATAATCTGTCCCCATCCTACACGTAAAGAAACTGAAGCCCAGAGAGGTTCAATAACTTGCCCAAGGTCACACAGCAACTAAGGAGCAGAAGTGGACTGCTCTCTTCATCACTCTACTCTACTGCACTGATCTGAGCAATCTCTGAATTCAATGTCCTAGTGTTTGGAAGTCTGAAAAAGTGTGTGCAAAGAAGAGGAACCAAAAGAAGCACAGGAAGGAGCCAGACAGACCCGCCCTCACTTACTCACACAGCAAAACCCAAGCCTTGGAGGGGAGAAATAGGAGACAGCGCCACTCATAACGGAAGAGGTCAGTGAACTGGACGTCATTAAAATTAAGAACTTCAGTCCATCAAAAGATACAATCAAGAGAATAAAAAGCAAGCAACAGAATTCGAGAAGATCATTTGCCAAATATACAACAGCACAGAATATGTATATGAGCCCCAGTGATCAGTTTAAATAAAACAAAAGGCAAAGAAAAATGGGCAAGAGATTTAAGCAGGCAATGTGAAGGGAAGATTCCAATGAGCCAATAAACACACGAAAACGTGCGCCTCGGCCCGCATCCGGGAGGTGTAAGCTAAGGTCGGGATGGGTCACCCCTCCGCACCTAAGAAACCTGACATTCCCCGGTGTCAGTGAGGTGTGCAGCAGCCTCCCGAGGGGAGGGAGATTGTATCACAGTGAACACAGGGATACGCTTGGACCCGGAAAGTCCACTCTTAGATCCACATCCAAGAGAAATATGTGTACTGGAGCTCCAAGAGGCATGGGCCAACTGTCTATAGCAGGTATCCCCAAGCTAGAAACTACCCAAATGGCCATCAACAATGGACTAGGTAAATAAATTAGGGTGTGTTCCTACCATGGAGTACTATGGTAGTACCAAAGGGAAAATACATGAGTTTCAGCTACATGTAACCACAAAAATTAAGCTAACGAGGCCAGACACAAGAGAACACTTACATTGTGATCCCGTGCAGCTGTGGCTCAGAAGCAGCCAAAACTCAGTAGTGCTAGGGGTCAGGGGAGTTGTTACTTGGGCGGGGAAGAGGGGAGGTAAGGGTTGAGAGGAGGCCTGGGGAATATTCTGGAGTGCCAGCAATGTCCGGCGATGAATACACAGGTGTTTGTTTTACAGTAATTTATTGAATTTTATACTTTATGTTTTGTGCAATTTCCTGTATATGTGCTATACTTCACAATACGATTTTTACAAGTCAATATTCCTAACAGCAACAAACTCACAGTCAAGCTGGGGAAGCAGAAACGGAAGCAGGCATTCTGACACAGTGAGATAGATGTGATGACAAGCCCGTCCCAGCTCTGCCACAACCTAGTCCTGTGACGACAAGGGACTTAAACTCCCTCGGCCTTTTCCTCTCGTCTAAAATGGGAATGATAACCATACCTGTCTCAGGGGGTGGAATTAAGAGTGAACAAAGGTAATAAAGCTAGATTGTGCCTTGTGTATGTCATCGATCCATATTTCTGTTACTGGTTAGCATCATCACTACGAACAGCACCGCCACTAGCACCGCCACGACTAGGACCTCGAGGAAGGGCTCAACCCATCTAGGGGCCAGTCGAGTTTCCTGCACGTGTTTCCTCTGCTCCTGACTACTCTCCCGCCCAGGAGCGAACCCAGGAAGGTGGAAGAAGGCAGCCCTGGCTTACTTCTCCTGCTTCTCCCTCGGGCTTCTGGAATTGGCCAAAGCAATGCATTCTCAACCTTCAGAATCAGGCAAAAGAACACCAGAGCCACCACGCAGGCCAGTGTCCTGCACACAGTAGGTTCTTAATAAATACTTATGGGATGGCTGTAAGGTAAGGGATGGGGATCAATGAGCAGGTGGGTGAGTGGGTGAGCAGAGCAAACCGAAAAGCAGGCGGGAGCCCCACAGGTGCCGATGACCGCGAACAGAACCTGAGGTGCCCGTCGTCCTACAGCCGTCCCCTTTGCCCTCCTGGCGGCCAGAGTCTTCCCTGCTCCTCGTCCTGCTCAGACCTGCTGCTCACCCACACTAGAGGTCACATCGTGATCGGCTGAGCCACCTACTGCTCAGATGGCAACGTGAGGGACTCGCGATTTATCTTTGTTACTGCTGCAAGTGTCCGGGAAAAAAACCGAAATGGCCTCAAAGATCACGTCTGTTGGGATGACCTATTGATTTGTGGCACGTTTCTCCCAATCCCCATTTTATTGTTGTTCAAGATGGGGTCAGGGCAGGTCAAGAATAACTCTCTCCAATGGAGGCGACAGACTGAGGAATTCTAACAGAAATCCGAAATTCTCTAAAAGGTGTGGGCCCGGGGAAGCAATGAAAGGCCGAGGCAGCCCAACGCCAAATTGGAGAGTCACAGTGAGGCCTGTGACCAACAGGCTTAAGGAGAAAAGGAAAAATTAACTAGGAAGATAGACTGGATTACAGCTCAGGATCGACACCCAGAGCGAGTTTTGGAAGGTTTTTAAAAATTAGTTTTTCATACTTGCCAAACCAGTTTGCTGCATAGAATGGTGTTTAGTCAACTCTTCTCTGATCAATGAAAGGGAAGGACTTCGTGTTTGGGAAAACCAGATCATCTGCTGAAGATGTTAGCCATAGCGGGGTCATCCAACGACAACCAAATCCCACCGCTGACTGTTTTTGTAAATAAAGTTTTATTGGAACAGTCATGCACACTCTTGTATGTACTGTCTCTGGCTGTTTTACTGCAACGGTTGAGTGGAGTAGTGACCTCAGAGACCATATGTCCTGCAAAGCCCTAACTACTTACTATGGGGCCTGTTGCAGAAAAAGCCTATGGGACCTCAGTGAACTGTCACATCTCCGTTTTCCGTAAGGAAACTTCAACTCATCAAGGTTAAATAACTTGCTCGGGATCAGATTCAAGGACGGTGCTGGGATTGAATACAAGTCTGCTTGAGGCAAAAATTTCCCCTAGGCATGTCCTGCTTTCCAAAGGCGAAGATTTTATGTTCACTCTTAATAAAGCAATCTGTGTAAGTCAAATATCAATACAAATTATTAATACATCTATGCAACTCAAACTTGGCCCAAGGACTGTTCAAACCCCACTGTTTCCCTAGAACATCATTCAACTGAGGGGTTTTGAGGTTAAGAAGATCTCGTCTTGGGTTTAGGGATCTTTAAGTTGTACCGAGGTTTCAGGGTAATGCCACTGGGCATCGCGTTAACTTACGGTCTCATTAGCTCCAACTCCTCTTTAGTTTTGGCCAACACTGACCAGTTGGATGGGGGGCAAATGTGACCCCTCTCATATAGGAGTCTAAGTAGAGTTATGACAAAGCAATGGTAAGGCACAATCAATAAAGATTTAGGGCTAAACCCCCACGTTTTCTACGCGTTTGTCGTTCACGGTCACTCCCTTCCCTGGCGGGAGAGTCATTCCGTCAGATCCTGGGCGCAGAGGATACAATATTTAGGATGAGGAAGGTGAGACATCATGGAAATATCCAGGATTCAGGGCTTTTCAAAGACTCTCTGGTTCACTGTGTAACTCAGAGACCAAAAAAACTCAATGTGATCAAAACAGAACAAGGAAATACGGTGCTGCTGTTTGATTTCAGGAGAAAACGGTTACTAAGCGGGTTGGGGAGGCAAATGCAGAGGAGTCACGAAACACACAGCGTCCTGAGAGACTGTTTATGGGTACCTAGAGAAGAGACAATTCATAGAATGTGAGTTTGGAACAGCTGCTGGTCCCCAAGGACTTCAGGGTAAGCCCCTGGGCCCAGATGCTCTGTAACTGCTACTTTGGAGCCATCTGCACAAGGCTGTGACAGCACGTGGTCATGGAACTCGCCAAGAACGGTGCCCGGGAATTGCAGAAGGACCTCAACGGCAAGGAAAGAGCAACTCTGGGGTATGTCACTGGCCTTTATGGAAAAAATCCACCAATGCACATGATGGCAGCTCATCACCACTGACCTTAATTCTAAAGCAAAAGAACCTTGGGCAAATGCCTTTATTCAGGGCCACCCTGAGGACCCCGAGAGACACTAACCTTACCCATGCTTGGGGTGAGGGTCCCCCAGGTTAAGCCAGCCCTCCTTCAGCTGTCCCAGGATTCCTGGCTCTTTTCTCACAATTCGATCCTTTCCCCAGATGATCAGGGAACCAATTTTCTCTTCATCATCTCGCCGGATTGAGGGCATGGACCATGTGACCTTGTGCAGGCCCTGCTCTTGCCACACAGCTGCCCTACACAGGACTGCGTGCTCAAAAGTAGCCCTGGTACACCGGCCCTACTGACACCGCCGAGAAAGTTCCGTGATGGGAGAGTCAGGGAGGCAAAGCTGACAAACACACGGGGGAGACGCAAGGATAGGCAAAACTTAGGCTTACTTTGTTTCTTCAAACTTTTCACTTGAAACTAAAAGGGAAATGAGAAAAAACAAACCAAATACACACTTAAAATGAAACAATGATGCTTCTTTAACATCAGACCTGTTTCTCCTCCTGCTCAGGGCAATCCTT
Organism: Lyroderma lyra; assembly: GCA_004026885.1. Lineage (NCBI taxonomy): Eukaryota > Metazoa > Chordata > Mammalia > Chiroptera > Megadermatidae > Lyroderma > Lyroderma lyra. The sequence continues at coordinate 134,363 of PVJL010001604.1, forward strand.
TCCAACAGAAGCAATGAAGCCCCGTTAATCTGTAAGTGCTGCTGGGTGCGCCCCTCCGGTCAGGGGCGGCCCTGGTCCCGGGCAGGGGCGCCTCAGGAGTTAACCAGGGGTGTTTATTTACAGGTTAAAGAGGCAAGCTCCTGAGTGGGCACTGTGCTGGGGAGATGCTGAGTGCGACTAACAGGACGCTCTCTCCGCGGCATTCTGGGCGATTACTCCCGAGCACCCAGCCATACCAAAATCAATAAACAATTTCAGCGCAGCCCAGGGAACTTTGCCACACTTAATAAAAGTCTCTAGCTGCAGTTACGGCTTCATTTCACCTTAACGTCTTCTTCAACTGTCCCTTCTTTTCAAGATCAATTAGAGAGACATGCAAAGGGAATGAAGAAACAGGCACGTGCAGGGGCACGCACGCTAACACGTGCACCGTAAGCAACAAGGTCAGAGCTGGGCTCGCCCCTCCCCACCCGTGATGCCCACTACGCGCCACCAAAAGTGAGTAAGTCTGGGGATGGAGTTGGGGCCGTAGAATTGGGTTTGGGGGGGAAAGGAGAGTGAGGGAGGTAAGGGATTGACCCCATATTTCCTAAGAACATAAAACAAGTCCCAGTAGAAAGGCACTCCTACTCTGTTTACAGATTTCCAAGGATCTCTTCCTCTCTGAAAATCACTCATGGTATTTTGCTTTTGACTAGCTCCTTCCTCCCCAGAATATCCATTTAAGAACGGATAGAAAAAGAGAGGAAGTGACAACACCATGTTGATGTGATCGTTAATTCCTGGGGTAGGGAGCTCAGAGGGGAAAGAAGAGAAACGCTTCAATCTGTTGGCTAAAATAACGTGTGCTGCTGAATTGTTGGTGTGTTTGTCAAACGTACATTAGGAGTCCACCGTGACGTCGGTTCTCCAACTGAGAGTACTGTTCGCATCACTCAGCTCTCCCATCAGCCCTTGCCCAGGCTTGATTGGATATGTGACAGACCTAAATGAGAATCTGTTTAATTTTTTAAGAATGGTCCCAGTGTGTGTTACATTCTATACAGCTGAAAGTTCATTGTATGTGCGCATCTCTGTGTGCACAAACCCTTTCCTTTCACTTAGAAAATGACTGGACTCTATGAGATGAACTGCTCACCCTTTTAGGAAGTCAATAACACTAATTAATTCATCATCTTCTTGAATCCTTTGTCACTGAAGTAGGGTTTGAAACAAGTGGAAAGCTCCATCTGCAAGAAGCATGAGATACAGACTTTCCGTGGAACAAACACTGTGTAAAAACAAAAGGAGGCACTCAGGTGATGGCCATGGAGGTGGTATCAGGACATTTGGAATAAACAAAGAAATAGTGACTCCCTCTGCTCTTCTCCCTGTTTGTCCAGTGGTAACCAGCTCTGAGCAGTGAGCTCCAAGCACAAACCTTTGGGCCAGCATTCTTCACATACAACAGTCCTTTTGGAGGAGGAGACAGTGGCTCTTACTGCTTAATTCAAGCTTGTCCAACCCACAGGCCATGTGCCACACGTGGCCCAGGACAGATTTGAATGCAGCCCAACACAAATTTGTAAACTTTCTTAAAATATGATGAGATTTTTTTGTGTGTGATCTTCTTTTTAGGTCATCAGTCACCATTAGTGTTAGCGTATTGTATGTGTGGCCCAAGACAATTCTTCTTCCATTGTGGCCCAGGGAAGCCCAAAGGTTGGACACCACTGGCCTAATTGATGAGCTCTCCATTCCCTCAACTGCAGAGGTACCCCTGCCACTGGGCATGTGAAATGTGCACGCACACACAGAAAGGGGGAGGCTTTTACCAAGGCTCTTAGTTCCAGAAACCTCTTTGCCTTAAGGGGTGCTGGCACATCAGTGCTGGTTCTCTGAGCTACAGTCTTTCTCCAGTTTTCCAAGGACTTGACTCCATCATCAAGAAAACTCCACCTTCTACTCAATTCTCTGTCTTCTTTCTACAACTCCAAACGTTCTCATTCCCACCTGCCATTCCCAATAGACTCTCACACCTTACCAAGTGTATCAAGCTTTGGGGGACCCCAAACCTTTGGGCGGGTAAAGACATTAGGGTAAAATAATAAGAGCAAAGCTCCCATTTCTCCCCGATAGTATAAGCAATGGCTCTGTTTAAAAGCTCCATTCATAGTGATGGAAAGAATCATTGTGATATTTGGCAACTTCTAACATTGTTACAACAGGCTGGAACGCGAAAAACCAGAGTTTGGTAGAACATTCTTTAGCAGCTTAGAGTAAAGAACAAATACGTAATAACCACATACATAAAGCAGACTTTCTAAATTTGTCTATTTGTGTTCCAAGATCAAACTAGATGTGTCGACAAGTCAATCATAGAGCTGTTCGTGCACTGGGCCTCTCCTCAGGTCCAGTGGCCTTCTAATTCTTAGTAGGTGAGACAGGTTCATGACACCTAGTTTAATACATTAGGCAGGAAATCCTAAACCTACTGGTAGCTAACAAAGGATAAACCACAGGTACACCTACCTTTCTAAAACGCAGTCAATAAACACATTTGTAAAAATATTCCACTAAATGAAGATAAAAACCACAGGTTCTAGTGGAAAAACACAACTACAAAGGTATGTGTTCCTGTGCCTTTCTCATACCTCTACCCTATTTAATATTTTCATGGTGAGCACAGAGGGGGAAGCTTACATCTAATTCTGTCTTTTGATGTCCTGCAGGAGCTCAGGATGTGCAACCAGCTCTATAAGCAACCTTCACAAGCATGCTCGTTTAAAAAATAATCAAGTGGGACTCCGGAAAGAGTGATGCTTAGCTACTGAGGACTGAGGGAGGCAAAGTAGAGATTAATATAAAATGTATTAGGTAGCTGAAAAGGAGAGGCATTGGACACCTAGGTATTGGAAGACCCTTCTTTTGAGAAACATGTAAGACTTAAAAGACAACAGACCTTCAAGTGGTGATTCAAATGGTATAATTCACCAAATTCACAAATGACAAGATCTGATCTTCATATGTTTTCTGATCTCTGTGTGGTTCTGTGGATCACGCAGAGCTTTGAAACATATATTTGGAACCAAGCAAGAGCTATAGAAACTGACTTCAGCTATAAATCCATTCCTGGCTTACAGATTGTTTTTTTAAGGAAATTATCTGACAATTAAGTGTAGATACAAGCCATAAGAGTCAACTGAAAATCTTTCTGTAGCAAAGGAGACTAGAAATAATCAGAAAAGGTGCTAACCTGGCTTTTTCCAACCAAGGCCACCTCCAGCACCCACGCTCACCCCCACTGACAGTCTCACACCCAGGTCAAACTCACCTGACTGCCAGGGCTCCAGCATCTGCACAGCCATGCCTAGTGCTGCGCACGGCTGTTTCTTTAGACACCGCTTTTATTCATCCCCTAGCACCCAGGTCCTGCAGGAAGATTCACATATCTGCAGGAAAAGGATTAGGGCGTCCATCCCCACTAACTCTAGGAGTGCGGGACTGATTCTCAGTCAGTCTACGTCCCACTGTAGGGCAATGCGGGTCCCCTGTTGTGCCAAGAACTAGGGTGAGTCCTGTCTTGGTTCTTCAGGACAAATGCTGAGTGACTACAAAGATATATATTTTTTCCATAGGACTAAGGGAATCTTGTTAGCAACTTCCTAAGAATGTTATTAAAAATCATTAAAATTTCCTATTCACAAGCTTGCATTAGCACATTCCCAGGAGTCACCAAGGACTCCTATTCCTGTGTCTGCTAATCCATGTGGCATCTGCACTGTCGCGGGCCACACTGCAGAGCAACTCCTGAACACGCTTGCCTGGAGTCAAGATTCCCACAGCTTTTGAAAAGGAACGTTTATTATCAGTGTGCCATCAGTCATCAATGTTGTCTTGAGTCGATCAAGGTTTTCAATACTTGGCATTCTCTCCTTTCCATTATTAATTATTGTTGGTTTGGCTTCAAAATATCAGCATGGTTTGTTGTGAATTCTGTGGCATTTTCTGATGTACGAGGGCTGTCTGAAAATTATCCAGCCATGTAATATGAAAATCAGAGTCATTTCTGGCTGGAATTTTTTCCGATGGCCCTCGTATATGCACATATTGCCATTTAAATGTGAATCACCCATATCCCTATGACAAAAGGTATATGGATAACCCTCTCCTCCCCTCCACACACGCAGTTTCATTGTACAGTGAACCTGGAATGCAATCATTTTTTTCATTAGAAGTTGGGAACACGTAGGTGGTTAGCCAAAGTCATGGATTCTGGTCCTTTCCATGAACACACAGCGTTCCTGGAGAGTAACAGCTTAATATAGAGATTTAACATCTGTAAGGAAATTACATATTTCTTAGAGGCATTACATTTTTTCATGAGATCAATCAAGATTGAAGCAAACTGCAATACATATTTTAGAGTTCTTCTGTAGTAAGTAAAACAAAACTCCAACACTGTAATGTTTCCATTTATAGAAATTCTGAAGGTTGTTCCTAGTTTTAGAAGACAAGTTCACAGAAAAGCTGCTTTAATATCCAACCAAGTCCTTTCCAAAGGGTGAATGAGAAAAAGCATCAGGAAAAGGTAGTTTGTTGAAAACAAAAACAATTCTAAGAAAATCAATACCGCACCTAAAAGCCTTGGCCCGGAAGCATTTTACTGGATTGTTTTCAGGTCAAAACTCTTGTTCTTCTCCGAGCATCCTAACGCCCGTCCCAGCACTTTGGAAGAAAGATAACTCCTTCCTTCTGCAATGCCCCTACCTTACAAAGGCCTGTTGCCATTTTGTCAATTACTGTGAGAAAGGAGTTGTAGCAACTTCCAGAATTCAGACCAAGGGCAATTGAAATACACTTACCGACGAATCCAAGTTTCAGATGGAATGGGGTCCCAGCCACCTCGCTGACTCACACCCTTCGTGATCCCAGCATAGTATGTTTACTATTAACCTGCTAAGTTTGTTGCTATTATATTATATATTATATTATATAATTCTATTATATACCACTTGGAGACATACGAGTGTACACACACGTGTATATGTGTGTCTATATACATATAATCATGTAATGATTATTTGTTAAGTACCCACTATGCGCAAAGTAGGTTCTATGAAGACGGAAGGGAAAGAGGGTAAAGAATATGAGTATGTGAGTAGTGATACACAGATGATAAAAAGAAAACACCTGAAAATGTATTTGGAGACATATATATATTACATACCTACTCAATGACCCATCGATCTAGCCCCTAGGGATGTACACATATATATCCCCCCAAAATGTGCAAAAATGTTCATGACAACACTAATAGCCTCAAGCCTAACTATAAACGACCTGGATGTCCATCAACGGTAGAATCAATACATAAATTGTGGTACATCTACACTATGTCACAATAAGAATGAACGAACTAATATATATTTATTGAGATGAACGTGTAGATTTATCTTTCATTCTGTTCATGTGATATATCACATTGTTTGATTCACACATGTTAAATCCCACTTGGTCACGGCGTGTAATCTCTTTGATGTGTTGTTGAATTTAGTTGGCTCGTATTTTATTGAGGACTTTGACATCTATGTTATTTTATTGAGGACTTTTGCATCAGAGATATTTGACCTATAGTTCTCTTTTCTTGTGAGATTTTGTCTGGTTTTGGTATTAGGGTGATGCTGGCCTCATGAAATGAGTTCAAAAGTATTACGTTGACTCCTATTTTTGGAAGAGTTCAAGAAGGATTGGTATTAATTCTCCTTTGACTGTTTGGTAGATTTCAGCAGTGAATCCGTCTGGTCCCGGGCTTTTCTTCATTGGGAAGTTTTTCATCACTACTTCAATCTTCTTATTGTTGCTGGTCTGTTCGGCTTTCTATCTCTTCTTGATTCAATCTTGGTAGGTTGCTTTTTTCAGGAATTTACCTATTTCTTCTAAATTATCCAATTTTTTTTGGCATGTAACTGTTAATAATAGTCCTCTGTGATGCTTTCTATTTCTGAGACATCTATTGCAATGTCTCCTCTTCCATTTTTAATTTTATTTCTTTGAGCCTTCTCTCTTTTCTTAGTCTAGTCTAAGGGTTTGCTCATTTTGTTAATTTAAAAAAAATCAGTTTTGTTGACTTTTTTCTATTTTCTATTCTTTATTTGATTTTTTTTCTGCGATCTTTATTATTTCCTTTTTTGCTTACTTGGGTTTAGTTCTTCTTTTTCTAGTTCCTTGAGGTGTAAAGTTTGGTCATTTATTTGAACTCTTCTTTTATAATGTAGGTGTTTACTGCTATAAACTTCCCCCTTAGGACTGCTTTTGCTGTGTTCTGTAATATCTGGTAAGTTGTGTTTTTGTTTTCATTCGTCTTGAGATATTTTTTAAATTCCCGTTTGATTGCTTCTTTGACACAGTAGTGTCCAAGAGTGTGTAAATCAGATTCCATGTATTTGTAAATTTTCCTATTTTCTTGCTCTTAGTGATTTCTAGTTTCACTCTATTGTGGTCAGAAAAGATACTGGCATGATTTCAACCTTCTTAAATTTGTTCAGACTTGTTTTGTGACATAACATGTGATCTATCCCAGAGACTGGTCCATGTGACCTTGAGAAGAATGTGTATTCTTCTGATGTTGGGTGAAAAGTTCTGTATATGTTTGTTGGGTCCATTGGGTCTATAGTGTTGTGCAAGTCCACTGTTTCTTTTTGGATTTTCTGTTTGGCTGTTCTGTCCATTATTGAAAATGAGATATTGATGTCTCCTGCTGTTATTGCATTGTTGTCAATTTCTTCTTTCAGATCTGTCAATATTTGTTTTATATACTTAGGTGCTCTTATGTTGGTGTATATATATACCATATTTTGCCATGTATAATGGACACTTTTTTGCCCAAATTTGTGAGGGAAAAATAAGGATGCACATTATAACTGGGGAATACTAATTCCGTATCTGTTTAAATACTTTTAATTCTTTTATTTATGTTTATGAGTTAAAAATTGTAACTCTAGAAATCAATAATAATATCCATATGCAAAATAATACCCTGGAATATAATAATATGATAAGTGCTAAAATTCCTTTATAATAAAAAAACAAGTACCTAATATAAACAAATAAAAATTTGAGTTAAAAAAGTAAAATGAAAGGTTTTTTTTTTTTCCCTGAAAGTCTGGACCCAAAACATGGATGTGCAGTATACATGGGAGAGCATTATACACCCCCAAATGCGATATGTACAATTAGTATATATTCCTAGTGAATTGATCCTTTTATCATTAGGTAACGACCTTCTTCGTTTCTAGAGACAGTTAACTTGAAGCCTACTTTACCTGATATAAGTATAGCTACTTCTGCTCTCTTGATTACCACTTGCATGGAATATCTTCTTCTATCCCTTCACTTTCAGCCCAAGTCTTTGAATTTAAAGCCAGTTTTTGTAGACAGGAGAAAGTTGGATCTTGGTTTGTTTATCCAGGCAGCCACTTTGTATCTTTTATTAGGGAATTTAGGCCATTACACTTAAAGTAATTATAGGTAGGGAAGGATTTACTATAGCCACTTTCAAAACAGTTTTCTCTTTGTCTTAAAGTTATTTTGTTCCTCTTTTTCTCTCTTGTTATCTTCCTTTTAAAATAAGAACTTTTTTTTTGTATCAATAGGTTTTGATTCCTTTCTGTTTTCTTTTGTGTAACTTCTATAAGTAATCTCTTGATGGTTATAAAGACTTTTTATGTATTTCTCTTTGTCTATTTCTCACTTTGATAAAATATAATCCGTGCATTCCAGGAATTATGATAGGATACAAGAGAAAAATGAATACAGGGATAATTTTCATGTTAGTTTTTAAAAGTATCACCAGGTTTTTGTGCTAATTAGGACATTTTTAACTCCAAGTAAACAAAACCAACTTAACTGGCTTAATCTAGAATATCTTTAAAATAAAAAAAAAAATTCATATACCATAAAGTCCACAGGTAGGGCAATAACAAAATTGGCTAATTTGTGATCTGACAAAAATCATAAAGGACCTTGGTTCTTCCCATCTTTTGTTCATCCATCCTTGTGCTAGTTTCCCTTGCATTTATAAGATGGCTGCCATGATTCTAGAAATCATACCCCCACAGATGATGTTCATCAGAACTGTTCCTTTTTAAAGGAAAAAAGCCTTTCCCAGAATGTAGACATTTCCTCATAATTCATTGGCTAAAACTGTATCACATGACCTCTCCCGCACCAATCACTGCTAATGGGGTGGAAACCACGATGGGTGACTTCAAGTCATTTGACCCTGAATCAAAACGAGGAACGACCACCCAAATCTAACCCACGCTCTGCCAACAGGAGCGAAGAGGAAGGGTTACTGGTAGCAACAAACAGGAACACGAAGCTCAGTGGGTGTTTGGATGAAGAAAGGAACCTCTGGTTGAGAGATTCAAAACTAGTTTCATGATGAAGGTGACTTTGGGGATAGAACATAGAGGATGCAAGAATTTTAAAGGTAGAGATGCGAGCTGGAGGCAAAGGGGTGAACATCTGAGGGGGGGTTGGGGCACAGTAACCAGTTCAATTGGCTCTGCTTAGGGAATGTGTGGGGGATGATGCAGGAGGGTCTTAGTTACCTAACAGAGCAGTGAACACCTCATCTGAGGTCATGAAGAGTCACTGAAAGTTTCTTAGGACTGTGACAAAATCAGTCTCAGCAGTAGTGATATAAAGGTTTGTCATATTGTAAGGTATTCATGTTCTACATATTACTGTGCAACAAATTATTCCAAAACTTAGTGCTTTAAACCAACAAACTTACAATCTCACAGTTTCTGTGGGTCAGGCATTTGCGAGGCCTACCTAGGTGGGTTTGTCTCATGGTCTGTCATTAGGTTGCAGTCAAAACGCTTTCCGGGGTTGCGTCACATGAAGGTTTGAGGCTTGGAGGGCTGACATCCAAGGTGGCTCACTCACAGACTGTTGGCAGGAGACCTCAGTGTCTTGCCACCTGGGCTGTCCGCAGGGCTGCCTGAGAGTCATCACAACATGGCAGCCGGCTTCCCCCTGGAGAGTGATCTCAAGGAAAGAGGAAGGGAGCTGCAATGCCTCTCATGACTTACCTTCAGAATGAACAAGTTTCAGGTAAAATATGACTTTCACCATATTTTATCAGAGAGTCACTAAGGAGAGCCTGAACTAAAGGCATGGAAAACTAAGCTCCACCTCTTGAAGGGAGGAATATCAAAGAATCTATGGACATATTTCAAAACCTCCAGTTATGGTACTGATCCATGTTCTCGACTTAGCTGGCACCAGTCGCAGAACCACAGAAGATGTACCAGCAAAGGTGGCCAACCAGTCCCAGGAACGCAAGGTGTTATCGGTGGCTCAGAAATCTCCCTACTTGCTCCTGTCTCCCTCCTTGGTTGCTAACAGCGGCCAGGCTCCAGTCAGAATGGATTCTGAGGAGCAAGTGCTTTTAGTTTCAGATGACAGTGTTGGGAAAGGAGTCTGAATCTTTACCCAGCAAATGAGATCTTTTAGCCTGCTGCCTGTGTTGACGTAGTTATATTTGCAACATACATAGATAATATTTGTCTCACTAATATTCAGAACATCCTCAAACATCTGAGCAGTACCCCATGGTGCTTTGCCCAAATGACAGCTGTGGAAAAACCCAATAGTATAGCATAGCATAAGCGTAGTACAGTATCATACAATCTAGTATAGTATAGATTAATATAGTATAGATAACTATAGTATAGTATAGTATCAATTAGTACAGCACAACAGTACAGTATGGTATGGTATAGCATTGACTAGTATCAGTTAGTACAGCACCAATAGTACAGTATAGGATAGTACAGATTAGTATAATATAGCATAGATTAGCATAGTATAGAATGGGCATGCTCACAAAGTCTAAATTTTTGTTTCCTGTAACTCCAGTATGAGCTGCTCTGAACCTTGCCCAGTCAGATTTCAATTATAGTTTGGATTCAGAATAAATTCAAGGGGGCTCCCTGGTGGTGTAGTGGCTAAGTCTTCGGCGCTCTCAACGCTGCGGCCTGGGTTCGATTCCCAGACGGGGAACCCGCTCCCGCCCCCGCCGAAAAAAGAATAAATCCAAAAGAGAAAGGCTATTTTGGGCTAGCTCAGGAAAACAGTGAGATGGGAACTCCCAGAGGGACCCCCACTGGTTGCCCACCTTAGGACAGTCCAGGGCAGGCTTGCCCACCAGCAGCCCGCAGGCTGCACGCGGCCCAGGACGGCTTTGAATGCGGCCCGACACAAATTCATAAACTTTGTTAAAACGTGATGAGATTTTTTTCCCTGACCTTCTTTTTCAGCTCATCAGCTACCATTGGTGTTAGCATATTGTATGTGTGGCCCAAGACAACTCTTCTTCCAGTGTGACCCAGGGAAGCCCAAAGGTGGGACACCCCTGCTCTAGGGGAAAGGAAAGGAAGTTTCTCCAGGACAGTGGTTATCCAAGTGTGGTCCCTACACAAGAAGCAGTACCACCACTTAGAGACCTGTTCGTCATGTAAATTCTCAGACCTGCCCCCAGCCTACTGAGTCAGAAACTCTGGAGGTGGGGCCCCGCAATCTGTGTTGTAACGAACCTTTTAGGAGATTCTCATAGACACTCAAGTCTGAGAAGCACTGCTTCAGACAAATCATGCCCCCAACTCACTGCACTTAATTTCGTGGCTCCTTGGTGGGGGAGCCGGGCTGGGCACTTCGCTTATCCTCGGGCACGCAATCACACACCGCAGCGATGCAGAGCCAGCTGCGGGGCCCAGGTTCCCAGTTCCGGAACCGGAAAGTGTCTGCAGTGCTTTCAAGAAGGACAAGGGGAGGTGTGAGGGGACGAGGAGGGGAAAAGCACCTATTTTCAAACTTGATTCCATAAGACATCAATTCTTCGTAAAGACAATCACAGAATTCAAACACCAGTGATCTTCACAGCAGCCTTAATAAGAAAGTTCAACATTTTACATAACTTTACGCCCCATAAAACTCGGCACTTTTAAGGGCACCGTTCCCGTCGTTAGAGAACAAACGTCCCACCGCAGGTGTGTCTGGCAGCTCAGAACTTTCTCCCAAACAACTGGTTTGCTTCTATCTCAGAGATACTGTGAAGGAATCGTTGATTTCGCTTCCTTCTCATAGGAAACTCAGAACCAACTTAGCCAGTGAACATCCACTGGCCTCTGCTAGCAAAGCCTCGCGTGGCTCTTACTTTTCCTGCCTTTGTTTCCCCAGCCTGGTGTTCCTCCCTTCCCGCCCACCTTGCCGCGTCACTCGTATTTCTGTCACATTACAAATCCTTTTAGGAATGAAGCGGGCGATAGGAAAATAAATTGCAAGGGCGGGGGCGGGGGCATTCTTTCCTCAGGCAAACTGGCAGCCTGGGAGGAGAGGCGGAGCGCGACGGCCCCGGGTCCAACGGGGCCTTCCCCGGCCCACAGCGGTGGCTGTGGGCACTGAAACCAGGGCCGGCTTCGGAAGAGCAGGAGCAAAGAGATGGGGAGACCAGCTGTTAGCAGCAGCAAAGCCCTTTATACAAGCTGCTTTGCAGCATGACACAGAGGGGCGAGGGGAGGAGATTGAGGTCTAGCTTCTCTGTTGGGTGAGGGGGACCTATTTCTGTCCTCCTTCGCCTGCTCCTTTTAAGACTTAAGTCAGCACCCACACAGGATTGGCAAGCCCGACGCAGGCCCCCCAGAACCCCAGCGCTTCTCCCTCTGGGCCTAAGGCAGCTGCAGCCACCCTGATCCCACTCGGCTCCGAGTTCCCAGGGGGACAGGCCAGGGAAGCCCAGACAACTGGGGGCATCTGGGGCAGGCCGATTGCAAACCTGGCAGAATACTTACTGTTTTGATTTCCTACCCACCTAGTTTGGAACAGGTCAAGGGTCTTGTCCTTGGGTGGCTACCTTGGAGGGACTTGGTTCGGCTACAAGGCAGGCTGGCTGCGAAGGTGTCGGGGCTCAGCCACGGGACAGGGGCTGTCGGGAGCTGCCCACGACCAGCCAGCAGGCAGGAGGATGTCCATGACCGCTTCCGTCACAACTGCGGCGTCAACCTTGACCAGTCACTTCGGAGCCCGGCTCCATCCATAATGACACTTCTCCACCTTCCCCTTCCCCCGGAGCATGACAGATGAGGGGCTTCATGGCGCAAGTCCCCGAGCTGTGATGGGAGCCCGTCTCGCTCCGCTGCAGGAAAATACATATCCCTGAACAGCTGTGAGCAGTTCGCTCATTACTCATCCGCAGTCTTACCGCTGGGCCTCGCTTCGTCTTTTTACAATAAAAAATGAAAACAGATTAAACGGCGTATTCTGACAATGATTGTTTTCAAACACCCAGGCTGGCGGGAATATGGGAGGTGGTAGAGAGAACAATAGAGAGCGGAGGGTTTGCGAAGCCTGGGGCAGTGGAGGCCGAGAAGAGACCTGCTCCTGCAGGCTGAAGGGGACAGGACAGTTCCCAGGGTGGCCGGACTGCACAGTGACCACACAGGCTCAGCACAAGGCTGCAGCCTATGCCCCATTCAAAACCTTCGTGTTGGAAGCAATTTATAACCATCAGAAATCAGATTGGGGAAGCGCTGCAGAGAGGAGGAGCGAAATTACACCCAAGGCAGAAATACTCACAGGGTGAGGCAAGTGCAGACAGACACCCAAAGACCCTATGTTCTGTGCTGTCTACAGAAGTGAGGAAATGACCAGTGTACTCAGAAGGTACAAACCTTTAGGAGGGTTCTCAGGAAGGTGCTCGCTTCTCCAGAAATGGATCCTCAGGTCCGTGTAAGCGGGCCGAGAGGAGATCATGGGAGAAGGGGTGGGTGGGGAGGCGATGCAGGAGTATGGCACCGTCGGCCTGGCAAAGGAGGGCCTGACTGGCTCAATCAGCATTGATACGGCTCATAAAACCACCTCAACGCCGATGGCAGTAGTGGAGGAGTCTGACTATCTGCTCAATGGCTGGAAGACTCATTCAGCTAAAAGCAGAGTGTCTGACCAGTTCTTAACTAGCTTTCTTATGCATTCATTCAATCCCTTCAACATAGATTTAGTGGGTACCCAATGTATTTGGTTTCAATGCCACTTAGCTAATTACTACGAAGTTAGCAGCTTTAAACAACACACATTTATGATCTATAGTTTCTGAGGGTCAGGAGTCTGCACACAGCGTAACTCAGTTCTCTGCATAAGGGTCTCACCACACTGCAATCCAGGTGTCAGCCAGGGCTGTGGTCTCATCAGAGGCTCAACAGAAAGAAGATCTGCTTCCAGGTGCCCTCAGATTGTTGGCAGAATTCATTTCCTTATAGTTGCCTGGCTGAGGGTCTCAGTTTTTTGCTGGAATCTACCCTCAGCTCCTAGAGCTGCCCCACATTTCCTAGCCTCACATGCCATTTACTTTATGGCAGCTTGCTTCTTCAACACCGGCAACAGTGAGAGCAGGAGCGAGATGGGGCAGGGGCCTGCAAATTAAAGTATTAATATAATATATATGTTAGATTAAAAGATATGCCTATAAATCTCAATACTGGGACCTCACTTGGATCCTGTTTTTTTTTTTTTTAATGTTAAAAAAAAAAACAACCCGGTAATTATGAAATAAGTAGAAATTTGACTACCAACTGGATATTGAATATTAAGAAATATTATTCATTTTTAAAGTATAATAATTATATTTGTGGACTTTTAATAAAGAGTCTTTAGCTTTGGGAATTTCACACTGAAATATTAAAGATAAAATGATATGTCTAGGAGATTTTCTTCAAAACCCCATGGGAGTGAGAGACGAAGGTGGAGCTATGGGTGAGGTAGAACTCTCAGGGGTTGATGGCTGTGGGGCTAGCATGATCTGCACATGGGCGTTCATTGAGCTATTCTGTCAACTTTTGTGGGTGCTCAAAATCATGCATAATAAAGCTTTAAAAATGAACGTAAGGGTATATACCCTTATTAGTAATCATAGACATACAAATGAAAAGCATGTGATTCTACTGTGTGTCTGTCAAATTGCCAGAAATTTTTTTAATGACACGACCCATTGTCAGCGAGGTGTGATAAAACACACTGTGATACGTTGCTGGGTAGAGGTGGGGAGGGGTGGCATATAAATTGGTGGGTACACCTTCTGGAAAACATTTTGATAGGAACTGAGAGTCTTAAAAATGTTCCTTCCTTTGATCCAGTAATTCCACTTGTGGAAAATTAACCTAAAGAACCAGCCCTGAAAATGGACAGAACTTATGCAGAAAGATAGTCCTTACAGGATGTGTAGCAGGGGACTCACCTTACCCAAGGACCGACACGGCTTTGCCCCCAGCGACGGGGCGGCGAGCCCTAGGCCTTTGGCATGTCTGCCCAAGAGTGTCTTTGTTTACCTAAGGGCCTTGGCCACTGGGGTTTGTGATCGGGGCTTTGGCTCATGTGGCATCTACCTACTCTATGTCTGGACGGATGAAAACTAAACATCGGTTACACAGGCAGGAACCCTTAAGCCCCAATAAAAACTCTGGATACCAAGGCTCAGGTGAGCTTCTCTGCTTGGCAACACTTCAGGTATGTTGTCACACATCATTGCTGCAAAAGTAACACTGTCCATAACTCCATGAGAAGAGGACAACTGGAAGCTCCATGTCTGGAATTTTCCTTAACTCTGCCTAATGTGTCTCTTGTTTCGGATGATTTTTATCTGTATCCTTTAACTGTAATAAACCATAACCATGAGTATAATAGCTACCAGTGAATTCTGTGAGTCCTTCTAGTGAATTATCAAAACTCAAGGTTGTCTTGGGAATCCCCAAACTTACAATCGATGTCAAGTAAGAGTGGTCTCGTGAGCTATTCTCTTTTTGCAGTTGGTGTCAGAAATGACAGTAGTCTTAGGGATTGTGTCCCCTCTAACCACACATGGAGTTATTTATGAAAGAAAAGCAATTCCTGGAAACAACTTCAATGTTCAATAATAGAAGCACTGTGTGTTTCATGTATGCAATATTATGCAGGCATTAAATATAGCACTTATATAAAGAATTTATGTTAATGAGGGGAGGCTATGTAACATGCCCAACACAAAATGTTTGATGTATATAGTATTATTACTATGTGCAGGTAGATTTCAAATTACACGTAGAATAATGTCTACGACTAGATGGATTATACCAAAATGTCAATGAGTAGCTATTTTAGGGGGGTAAGATTTAAAATTGTGATTTAAAATTTTTTTCTACTTCTCTAAACTTTTAAAATAGTCCACAGTATGTCAGTATGTATAACTTAGTTTTATAATCAGAAACGTTCATGTGTGTATTTAGCTTCTAAATCTTAGCCACATTAGCGATGATTAGCATAAAGTAGTTCATGCTTAAGAAACTCTCAAAAGTTCAAATCTGACTATATACCTCAAAATGTCACTAAAAGGAAACAAAGTGAGATGGAATATAAGGAAATTCAGAGAGGACCTCTGACAAGTACAAATATAAAGGGTGGAACAAAGAAACACAAAACCAAGGGCCTATATAGCAAGTAGCATGAAGCTCTGAGAACAGTGACAGGTGGCGAGATAGACAAGAAGGTCATGATGACAGGGTGATGTGAGTCTGTAACAGGGGCTGTGGCCTGGTAAACCCTTAGTGTCACCCCCAGGTTAATGCCAACAGCAGGGGTGTTAGCCTTTGAGTGAGACAGAAGGGGCTTGAATTGATACAGTGCTCAAAACACTTCCCCAAATAACAGTTCTATTCTCATGGGCTTCTATTCTTCAAGATCTATAGCAGAGTGGAATGTGAATAAAAATTTTAATAAACAAGATAGGGTTTGGTTAAAGAGTATCAAAAGGCTAAAACCAGCAATGCATTGAGACTTGCAAAAAGAACCAAGGGCATCAAAAATGACTCCTGCTTTTTAATGTTAAGTTTGGGGCAAGTGAAAAAAGAAGAAAAGAAGAAAAGATGACACAGGCCCCTGTGTAGGCATGGTAGCGATTTTTATCAGAAAGAAGACAGAACTTCTACACCCCTAATTTGCTTCCATCTTTTCTGTCAAATAAAATCTTTTACCAAGAAATGGGTAGCACAAATGTCGATAAGAGAATTAAAGCCCCGAGCAAACAGATTATAAAAAGTACACCTGTTCTCTATCTACTCTAATGAATTAAAGTCTCTTACCTCAATGAATTGCTTCCCAGGATGCTGATAACCCTTGCAAATGGGATTGCTAAATTATTGTCAGAAATCTTGGAGGCAACCAGGATAATATTAATAGAAGATTCTAGAAGATGAGGCTTTGAGCTTTTATAGCCAACTGCAGCCTAGATATAATGAATTACATTTCACTAAGCAGTTTTATACATATTCTTGGGGTTTTTTGCACCCAATAGGGTTGGAGTAAATGTAAGAGTAAGTACTAAATGTTAAATGCTTCCAAGTCAGAGCTTTCAATGAATAACCAAATATAAGTGTTAAATCTAAAGAGACTTAGCAGGCTTGTGAATGGGAAAGAAATCAGGAGTTGGGAGTTGGGAACCAAGTGGGAACTGGATCTAAGTCAGGGGTGTCCCACCTTTTGGCGTCCCTGGACCACACTGGAAGAACTGTCTTGGGCCACACATACAATACGCTAACACTAACGAATGCTGATGAGCTAAAAAAAAAAAAGATCTGTGCATCATTTTTGTAATGTTTTAAGAATGTTTACGCATTTGCGTTGGGCTGCGTTCAAAGCCCTCTTGGGCTGCATGTGGTCCATGGGCCGCAGGCTGGACAAGCTTGACCTAAGAGAAAGAGGTGGGAGCATGTGAAGGGGATGCTATTAAGGGAAGGCCACGGGCACCAGAAAACAGACTGTGTTAGTGTAAACAATATTGAGATGCAGCAAACGCACACATCCCATGTGGAATAGGGTTGAACCCCGACTGAAGTCCCTTTCAATTCGGACTTCCTGGGTTTCTATCATGAAATAGTGAATATATAACCTTGCTCTGACTGCAAGCACAGCATCCACCACGTTAGGGAACACCATGGAGAGTTTACAGTCACCTGGCTGTGGGCTGCAGCCTTCAGGATGGAAAGCACGTCTGAGTCAGTGCCTGTGTCAGGAGACAGATGGAAGCTGGCCACATGACCCCTGGTCCCACATCCATTCCACCAAATGGAGAGACATGACAAGCCTTTTATTTTCAGGACAGAGCACCATTGATTATTCCCTGTTAATGCTTCCCTGTCGATGGCAGGCAGGGACTAGAGGGAAATGGAAGGATGTGATATCCGGGCCCCCCAAAGGGAAAATCAATGTGATATGGTTTGTATTTCATCCAAGGATAACCTCTTTCTCTGAGCCCCAACCCCCAGGCCACTGGTTCTCTCTCCATCAACTCCTCCAGACAATCGCTTCCTTTCACACTCAACACAGCACAGGGAGAGAGGGGGGAGGAGATAAGGAATAGGCACCAGGAAGTATTAAACCCCACTTTCATTTTCTTTTAGGAATTTACAGACACGAAACAGACTATATAGAGACTGGATGCAGAGAGACTTTCTCAGAAAGTTCAGATCAAAGGGGAAGAGCCTATAAGCCAAAGAAACCCTTGTCTGACTTATTACAGATGCAGTCAGCTAATCTCAAAGGATGACCTTGGAAAAGCGACAACCTAGAAGCTGCATGCCCCCTGGCACAATGCTGAAAGTTACAAGTTCAAAGAAAGAGACAAAGACTTGTAATGCCTGGAGGTGAGAGGGAAGAAGCAACCTTCTTTGTACACACACACACACACACACACACACAATCAAATACCAAACATGTTTATGTTCCTCCCTCCCCAAAAGGAACCCGACATTTGAAGCAAATGCTTGAGAATCTTGGATCTAACAGAAAAGGGAAGTTTTGTTCTCTCTTGGGTTTCAGGGTGAAGGGAATCCTACTTGAAGCAATACTACTTTACAGTCTTCTAAGTGGGGATGCAAACCAGTAATTTCCTGATGCCTAGAGCTATACTACCCTTTTGGTTCTAGACACTGCTTTTCATTAGCATTTAACCTCCTCCCTGTTACACCCACTTGGACCCATAAAGTACAGCTACTTCTGGAAAGCTCTAGAATTGCCTATTGTCTGCCGGTCTCCCTTCTTATGGGTGGGCGCTGCCCAGGAGAGATGAGAAGACATTTTTCCACACTCACCTTGCTTCCTGGGGCCGGGAATCATGCATCAAGCCCTCTGTCTGGGACAGTCGGACCACATGACCTTCAAAGGGCTTTCCAACTCCCAGCTCTTTGAAGGGTCCCCGGGTGGAGACTGGAGTGGCTGAGCCCAGAGGTCTGTTTTCTGCTTGTAGGTGGAATTGAGCAACCCATGTTTTACATACCTACACAATGTGGACAGCAATTCCACTAGACTTACAAGCAGTATTTTTCTAGATGTATAGGATTGTTATCTGTTAAAATATGAGCTACTTGTTTAATATGTTAGAATAAAAGGATATGTCCTCCCAGGAACTTGCGTTGTTTCATGCTAATTCACAAATGACCTGCAAGGAATGCTGTCAGTGAGGCTGTGAACCAGCAACGAATGGTCTGGAGGCTGCCTCTCTATACCTCCCTGGACTCATCTCCCCAGAGTGGATCGACTTCATGCCTTGGGCTCTACCTGCATCAGCTGTAAGCAATAGTCAGTCACTTCTGCCCCTGGGTCCTCCCCTGGACTCTGAGGCTCCATCCGGCTCACTTCCCTGCCACCCAGGCTCCTTCCTCTATTTCACACTGGCCAGACAGGTGCCTTTGAGGTTGCGGGGAGGGGTGTGAAAGGAACCCAGGGGCAGCCACTTAGTCTCACACCCAGATACCCTTCAGAGAGGGCGATTATCCTAATCAGAACAGGTGCTGCCCAGAAGACCCAGGGACAGAGTCCCAGCATGGCCCTAGCCCTGGAACTTGCTTTTCACAATATGGAGAACTACATATGGCCCCGTGGCCTACTCTGCAAGGAAATGTCAGGGGCCCTCCAGAATCTCCAAACCACAGGGAGGACCCCTCCTGAAGTCTAGGCTGGAGCGCCTCTGTGCAGTATTTCCTGTCCATGTCCTGAGCTTGAAGGGCAGGTGGGGTGCCCTCCCCCAGACTTTCAGACAGAAACTACAATGTATGTGGCCTGCTTCTGGCATCTCTATTCTGCCACTGACCCATCTATCAGTGCGCCAATACCACATAGCATTACAGCTTTATGGCAAGCCTTCATACCTGGCAGTGTAAGTCTTCCAGCTCTGTTTCTTCAGAAGTGTCTATTCTTGGTCTTTATTATTTTTGCATATAAATTTTAGAATTAGCTTGTTAATGTAAAAAAAATCTGCTGTGATTTTGAATGGGATTGTATTCCCTCCATAGACTAATTTGGAAAGAACTGACATTTGAGCCTTTCAATTTATGAACACAGTAAATCCTTCCATTTATTTTAGGTCTTTATTTTCTTTCAATAGTAGTTTTCTCTGTACAGGTCTTGCACATCCTTCATTAGATTTATTCTTGGGTATTTTATGTCTTTGATGTCCCTGTAAATGGTATTTAAAATTTTAATTCTCTACTTATTACAGATATATGGAATACTACATATATCTCTCTGCCAGATAGTTACTACATGCCATTATGTGTGTATGTGTGAGTACACTTTGAATCCAGAGAATCCAGTGACTTTGCTT
The DNA here is from genome assembly GCA_004026885.1 of Lyroderma lyra. Taxonomy (NCBI): domain Eukaryota; kingdom Metazoa; phylum Chordata; class Mammalia; order Chiroptera; family Megadermatidae; genus Lyroderma; species Lyroderma lyra. Next base: position 154,035 of record PVJL010001604.1, read on the forward strand.
TATTTCTAATAATTCTAATAACTGCAGATTTTAAAAAATAATCTACATAAAAAATCATATCATCTGTGAACAGGCAGTTTTATTTCTTCCTCTCCAGTCTTTATAACTTTATTTTATTTTGCCTTATAGCAAATGTTAAGATCTCCAGTACAAGTTGAATAGAAGGACCATTAGGAGGCATTCCTAATCTCAGGGGGAAAGCTTTCAATATTTCACTATTAATTATAGTATTTTCTATGAAACTTTTATAGATGATATTTACTCATCTAAAAAAGTTTCCTTTTCCTTAGTGTGTTGAGAATATCTGCCATGAATAAGTATTTGATTTCATAAAATGTTTTTTGCTACATTATTCTATCGACATGATCTTACTTTTTCTCCTTTATTATGCTAATTTGGTGAAATACACTAATTTTTAAATGATATATAATTCATATACAATAATATATCATTTTAAGTATAAAATTAAGTGGTTTTTAGTATGTTCATAAAGCTGTGCAATCATCACCAGTATCTGATTCCAGAACATTTTCATCACCCCATTCTTCTATCTTCTGATTTAATTTATTACTTTTTTTATCTGCTTTTTGAGATGAAAACTTAAATTGATTTTCAGCCTTTTTATCTTATATTATATGCAGGTTTAAAGAAACAAATTTCCCTTAAGTACAGATTTAGTTTTGTCCTTCAAGTTTTGATGTTACATTTGTATTGTCACTTAGTTTAAAATATTGTCTAATGTTCACTGTAATTTTTTTGAACTATCAGCTATTTAGTGGTATGTTGCTTAATTTCCAAATAGTTGAGGGTTGTCTAGTTATCTTTTTGCTACTGATTTCTAACTTAATTGCACGTCAGAGAACATATTTTGTATGATTTAACCCTCTTTATTTGTTGAGACTTGCTTTAAGGATCAGCATAGAGTAAATTTTGGAAAATTCTACGTTCTTTGAGTACTTGGAGAGAAGACATATTCTGAAGACTTGGTTGTAGTATTGTATATACATCAATTAAATTTATTCTAATTTCAAATTATTCATGTTGAAATCCTCCATATTTGTAATGACTATTTCACTGTACTATCAGTTACTTATACTTCCTTAATTTTACTTTCTATATTTTGAAATGATATTATTAGGTGCATCAAAATACAAAATTATTATATCTTCCTGGTAGACTTACCCTTTTATTGTTATGAAATGTCCTTCTGTACTTTTAGTAGTGCTTCTCAACTTATATTTATTTACCTTGACTGATAAGTATCTATATATCTATAAGTATCTATATCTACATCAGTCTCCTTTTGGTTAGTCTCTGCTTTTTCATCTTTTACTTTCAATCCTTCTTGGTCTTTACACATAAAAAGTGTGCCTCTTGAAAGCAATGTATAGTTAGGTTTTTAAAATATTATTCCATGTGGTAAGCAACCTCTTTAAGATGATCCTAAACAATCCCCACCTCCTGGTATTCAAGGCCTTGTGTAATCTCTTCCCCTTGCGTGTGCACTGAACCCAACTCTCTAGTAAATTCTAATGGTCAGCTATGATCGTAAGTCACTTCACATGTATACACATATACCTGTTGCTGGGCTAAAAGAAGCAATGGACCTCTGTAATTTTGATCGATACTGCCATCCTCCATAGTTTGTACTAATTTATACAATGTGTCAAAGTGCCTATTTAACCACATGCTTGCCATTATATTATCCAACTTCATTATTTTTGATAGGTGAACATTTATCCTATTACAAGTGGGGTTTACCGTATTTTCATATGCTTAAGAGTCATTGTATTTTCTGTGAAATATCTCTGTTAATTTCCTTTGCCCATATTTATATTGGATTGCTGATTTATTCCTTTTTTATGTGAGAGGTTCTTTTTACATTAGATAAATTAGTCCTCATCTTGGTAGAGTTACGAATATCTTACCTAGGTTCTCATTTGCATTTGCTTATGGGACTATCATCATAAAGAAAATTTTTATCTCTACAAAGATTAATCTAGCAATACTTCCTTTTACAGCTTCTGGGTTTTGTGACATACTTAGAAAGACCTTATCCATTCTTAAGTTACAAAAGTTTTCCCGATTTCTTTAGTACATCTAGAGTTCTATTTTTAAAATTTATTGTTAATTATTGTTGATGTACCAAAGTTTCATTTTTCATGTTAAATCTTTGAACTATCTACAGTTTGTCCTGAAGTAAAGAGTAAAATATGGATCCAACTTAATTTTTTCCTGTGGTTACCATTTCCCGAATAATCTTTTACCCACTGATTGAAAAGCCACTTTTATCATATACTCAATTCCTGTATGTATTTAGATGTATTTCTGAATGGTTCTGTTATACTGATCTGAGTATTCATAAATTATCAGTTTCACTGCTGTAGGTATGTAAATTTAAAAATATTTATAGAGTTAATCTGCCTCTATCACGATCTCTTTCTTTCCTGGATATTCTTGCTTATTTATTTCTCCATATGAACTTCCGAATCAGCTGTGTAAATCATTTTTAAAAATCCTATTAGTATTTTTATTGCATATCACATTAAATTTATAGATTAACTAAGGAGAGATGACATCTTTATGCTGATTGTTCCTATGCAAGTACATGGTCTGTCTTTTCATTTATTCAGTTCTGGTTTTGTGTCTCTCATTAGCATTTTAAAGTTTTCTACAAGTAATATTTCTTAAGTTTATGCCTAAGTATTTCATATTTTATGTTTTCTGCTGCTTTTATAAAATTAGTCTTTTTTTATAGCATATAATTGGACATTGTCTATACAAAGGCTATGGATTTCTGAAAATTAATTTTGTAGCCATCTAATTTATTCAATTTTTGTTTTGTTTGTAAATTTTTGGTTAGTGCTCTAGTTTCTAGGTGAACAGTCTAATCATATCATCTGCAAATTATAATTTTATTCTCTATTCCTTTTTAATTTCTATATCTTTAATTTCTTTCTCTTGTCTAATTGTTTTGTCTAAGTCCTGCAGAACAATTTTAAATAATGGTGATGATTATTCCTGATTTTAATGAAATTGCTTCTCTGATTCTCAATTAAGTACAATTCTGGCTTTGGATTGAGATAAATGTATTTTATCATATTAAGGAAACACCCAGCTAGTATTAATATTAAATGATCCTTGTGTTTCCAAAATAAGCCTCACTTAGTTATGGTGAATTACTTTTATCTGGAGCCAGCATGACTGGGTTCAAATCCTAGCACCATTACTTACTAATTACTAGAGTTCAGGCAGAGTACTTTAACCTCTTTTCGACTCAGTTTCTTGGTCTACAAAACGAGGGTGATAAGAATATTGACCTTATGCAGTGGTTGTGAAAATCAAATAACTATGGAAAGTTGAGCATCTTTTCATATGTTGAAAGAGCATTTGCATTTGCAAGAGGTATACCTCTTCCTTATTTTTCTATAGGATCTTTTCTAATTTTAGAAGCTCTTTATAAATTAGAGATATTACCCCTTAATCTGTGAAATAAATTGCAAGTATGTTTTCCCAGTTATATCCTGTATTTTACTTTGCTTAAGTAAGTATTTTGCATGCAAAAGCTTTTGTTTTAGTGTAGTCAAATATATCTCTATCGTATCTGGATTTTTAAGTCACATTTAGTTTCAAGGATTACATTATTGGCCCCAGTTCTTCATCCTTCTCTGTATCCCCACCCTTTGCCATGTGAATTTACAATCCCTTCCACCAGTGGGTGGAGAATGTTTCCCTACTGGTCCACCGAGACGGAAGGACACGTGGACCCGAGCTCCCCGCGGAGCCTGAGGCACTCACCAGAGCGAAAGCTTTCCCCACTCCCAGCTTGCAGAGCGGGTTGACGTGGTTTTAAAACAAACAAACAAACAAAAACATTCAAAATATCTTAGTAAATATTTTAATAAACTATTTAGTAAATATTTTAGGGTTTGCAACCAGATAAGTTCATGTCCTTTCCCTCTTCTTGTTTAAACCTTTTAAAAGTGAAAAAAACAAAACAAAACATATTTTCTTAGCTCCCAGCAGCCCAGAGCCTTCAGGCTGGATTTGGCCCAACGGCCAGTTTGCTGAAGAATTCATCTTGTTTTTTCTAGTAATTTTATGGTTTAAATTGTACAATTAAATCTCTGATCAATATGAAAATTATCCTCGTATGCAGTGCAAGGAACAGATCCAATTTTCCGTTGCCATCTGGCTGTTACCCCAACACCATTCCTTGTGGAGCACATCTTTTCCCTCACTGACCTAAGACACCCCGTTATTGTATACTGGATTTTCACATGCACTGGGCTCCTTTCTGAACTTTTTATTGTGTTCCGTCATTCTGTTTATTCATGTGCCTAAACCACACTTTCAGCTTTTATGTTTTAATACCTCCTTCTTCCAAGTGCTCCATTTTGGGGTTTTCCTGTGCTAGTCTTGCTCATTTGATCTTCCAAATCGACTTTACAATCAACATATCTAGCTCCAGGAGCCAGACACATCCAGCATTTGAGTGAATCACGCACAATCTTTCTACAAACACTATACAGTTCTAGATTTTAAACTACTGACTAGATTTGTTTAATACAATATTGTAGGAGTAATCACGCTATATTTCCTGACTGAGTTTTGGTAAATTACGTCTTTCTAGAAATCTGTCCATTTTGTCTAAGCTTTCAAATTCACTGGCTAAAGTGTTTCATAATATTACCTTATGAACCTTTAAATGTCTGCTTGTATCTATAATTAGGTATTCCCTTTCATTCCTACAGTTTATTTGTTCTTCCTCTTTTTCTTAATTAATGATGTTAGAGATATGTCTCTTTTGTCTTAGTATTTTTTTACTTTGCTGATCTCTCAAATTATGTTTATTTTATATTTCATTAAATTCTAATCTTACCACTATTATTTTATTACCTTTGCCTTCTCTGGGTTTAGTCCTCTGCTCTTTTACTAATTCTGTAAGTAGAATAATTAACTCATAAAATTTCAGTCCTTTCTGCTTCTCTGACTTAAACATTTCAGACCATAAATTTTTCTCTAACTCTCCCTTTAGCTGCATCCCAAGAGTATTAATGCATACTTGTAGGATTTTTACATTTAGTTTTAAGTATTTTCCAATATCCATTACGATTTTTTCATTGATTCATTGCTTTAGACATGTAATTTTTCCAAATGTATTAGAAAATCCTTTTTTTTTTTAAATTGCGGACTTTTTAAATTTAATTTCATCAATGGTCAGACAATGTAGTTTGTGTGAGTATAATCTTTGGAATTTACTGAGATTTGCTTTATGGTCTACGTGTTAATTTTTGTAAATGTTCGATATGTGCTTGAAAATAATGTATAATTCTTCAAATTTGGGGGTATGATATTCTGTTTATGTCCACTACACCAAGCTTATTCATTGTGCTGTTTAAATAATCTATATTCATAACAATTCTTGTCCACCTATATCGATTACTAAAAAAGGACATTTTAAACTTAGTTCTGTCCATTTTTGCTTATGTATATTGAAGCTATATATTAAGCTTAATTCAAATGAAGTCTATAGTTTAGTTAACAGGATGTGTCCATGTTCATTTCCTGGTTTCAATAATCGCAGCATGGCTGTGTAAGTAAACAGAAGCTGGGGAAGCTCTGGACTATTTTTTTTGTAACTTTCTTAAAATTATTTCAAAGTAAAAGGTTTTTTTAAAAAACAAGGTTTTGAATCAAGAGCTCCAAAGAATGTGGAGCAGAAGCCCCGTGTCACACTAACATGGAGCACTGGGGAAAGGGCCCTAAGTCACCACTGTTGACCCAAAACACATAATGTGGTTCAGTTTTACACAGTTTCAAAGAATTTAGCTAACTCTATTTACTTAGAGCATGGGATTAATGAGACCAAAAGCATGGGATCAGAGATGAGTGTGGGCCAGCCACGTTGGTTTTACTCTATGCATACTTTCTGCAGCCTTGAAATAGCAAAGATTGCAAAAGTCCCCAATCCAAAAATGTGTGAATGGATCAATACAAATTTACTGTTGCTACTGAGAAACAAAGCCCAAAATGCGTAACTGACAGTTGATAGTAACCACTTTGTTACTGAAGAACAGTACTAGGAATTAGGACTACCACCTTGACATTAAACTCTACCAAGATAAGGTGATTCAGCGGGGATAACTTCAGACTGGCATCATGACAGGAGACATAAGGGAATCAGTGAGCCAAGGCATAAATTGGTATTTCCAATTCAGTTTAATCTACTCCTAAGCATGTCAGTAGCTCCTACAAATAGATGGACCTTGTTGTATACGATATCCTAAAGAGGGGAGCGAGGAGATGCAAACCTGTCCACATCTCAATTTCAGCTGTGTCTGCACAATGGGCCATCTACAGCAGGGTTTCCATGACTATACAGCAGAGGAATACTGTAAGAGCACTCCAAAACAAGCAGGCCTGTGAACACAGGGTCCTTCACCTCCTGTCTCCTGCCTCTCTCTCCCTGCTCCTTTGCATCCTTTATAGGTCAGCCTTCCCGAAATACCTGCAATGCCCTGAACAAGCCATGCTTGTTATGCTGGATGGCCTCATCCTCTCTTAACTCCTGCTCATCCTTCAAGACCTGGTTCAGTATTTTTTTAACCTTCCCTCTGGACAGTTTGAGTGCCTTCCTTTTGGCCAAAAATACCCCGATATTCTTATCTCAAATCCTATCACTCCACATTGTAATGTTTGCTTTCCTTGTCTCTTCCTCAGAAGACCATGAACTTCATGACAGGAGGAATGCCATTGCTTTTTGTATACTCAGCAGCAAGCAGAGTGTTTGGCTGAAAATGTGTTCTATACACACCTACAGAATGAAGGGTCATTTATAAAGGCCAAAACTGTTAAAACAGCTATTGTGCTAGCAGTTCTATGAAATGTTTAGCAACAGTGTGAACATATGAGATGTTCAAGACAGTCCATCACTACCATTAACAACTCAAAGCACATGTCCTCATGGCTTATAGATCAGTTTTGCTTTGGCACACAAAGGACATACCTTTTTACTGCCATAAATTTGGAAGATTTTATTGACTTTTGCTGTAGACACTTTCAAAAACAAGAACAGCTTGTTTTAAGAGGATGCCACAGGAGTTGCCTGTCTTCTTTCAGTGCCATAGGCACAGAGGTGAGCCCATTCAGTTTGCTTTGATTGAGAAACAGCCCGCCAGGAGCAACAGGTAAATGGAGTAAAAGGGTATCACCAGACACCAGCCCTGGGCCTCGGGGCACAGCTTATTTCAGATATACATGGCCACCAACAGTTCTATTGTGAAGAGACAGCACATGGTATTGGCTGATAACGAAAACTTGGTGTCAAACAGACTTGGAGTCTGAATCCTGGCTGACAATGATTAGCTATGTGACTTTGAGCGAGTTGATCTGTAACTGTAAGCATATTTCATTGCTTTACAAGAAACAGAAGTAACTACCTCAGAGTTGTTGAGGATTAAGTTAGATGCTATTGATAAATGGCATATAATAATCCCTTAGTAAATTTTATTATTAGTGGTAATAGTTCTGGGAAAGATTCTACTGGTTTCAAAAGTTTGCAGAGTATACCTAAGGAACCTAAGAATATCTTTCTTGGGGCTGCCACCCTCTTCCTCAAGAGGTCTCTGAACATTCAAACAATGTTTTTTGAACCAGTGAACAGGGCAGTGACTTTAGTGGACCTTTGTTATTCTTATCAGTGGTCCAGTGTCTGAAATGCCCTCGTATATTTGAGTTCATCCATCCCAACAGGAGCTAAGCATTCCACATATCTTCATTCTCACTTCCCACAGCTAGGGCATAGACACATGACTACTTTTTAGATCCCCCAATTTCAGATTTTGAATCAGAAACTAGTGATTCAAAGAAGCCAGGAACACCCAAGGGCCCTTCTGGTGAGGGTGGAACCCCTGCACAGTTGCAGAGGCAGCATGCAATGATGGTAGTGAAGTAGGAAATCAAGTTCCACAGTTTATTATTAGGGCTAGTGCCTGAATCCCAATAAAAAGTTCTCTGATAAAGTAAGATCCAATATGGTACCCAAGGTCAAAGGTGGTTGGGGAATGGGTCTGTCTCACCCCCAAACCCAGACTAAAATCTTACCAGCAGCAGACAGTAAAAAACTGAAGATAGTACCAGATAGGGGTAGCCTCCTTTCATGCAGAAGTGGGCCCAGTCCAAGACCCTGCAGATGGGAAAGCAGAAGAGGGACCACAGTTCATGCCTGACTTTTCATGAATAGCAAGCTCCATGCACTGGGGGTGGCTCCCTCTTGGAATCTGACTAATGTGATCAGCAGTTCTTCCTCTCTCAGCAGTCTTGGAGGAGCAACAGAGAGATGTGAGGGAAGAAGCAGAGATCTTGAGCATGCTTTCCTAGAAGTTTACAATAATGATTAATGAAGGCAAATTCTTCCCTCTAAGTCTGTGCTTTAAGTCAGTGCATTAAGGTGGGAGGACAAAAGAAACTCATTAGCACATAGATGTTAACTGAAGTGTTGGAGGTGCAGACATAGACATTCAGTCTGTGCTGGACTGAACTCCCAACCAACCTGCCCACCTGTGGAGACTGAGAAAGAGTGAAAAAGGGGGAGAACAATGAGGGGAGAGCAGGGGCAGAAAAGGAATTTCAAAAAAGGACATGGTTATACAGTATCAAGTCATAAATATCAAACAAAGAACTAAATTTTGGCAACAGAAGTCACTGGTGAGCCCACCAAGAACTGTAATGGGGGCGAGGGTAGTGGCCAGGTTTAAGCATGGTTATTCTCAGTCCCAGCTGGACATCACTTTGAAGGCTGCAGCCTGTCCCACCTCCCTGTCCCAATGTAACTGGTCTGTGATTCAGTTGGGGGAATTAGGACTTTTAAAAAAATCTTCCCAGATGGTCATAAAGGTGCAGCCAGGGTTTTAAAAACTACGGCTTTGGCGATTTGAGAATGAGGGGACAGAAAGTACAAGTGAGGGGCAGTACTTCAGTGGTAGTTAAGGGGTTCAAAGGGTTGAGAAAGGATTGTTTTTGTTTGAAGAGAAAGTCTTCAAATGTGTTTCAGTGCAAAGCTGTGCATGCTGGCAGTGAGAAGGTGTAGCGAGACTGAGCCTGCATCTGTGTGATCAGGGCGAGACCCAGGACGTAGGGGAGGGATTCGTCCTGGGCAGGGGAGCAGGTGTAAGAGGGTGCACAGGGGTGTATGTCAAGGTGTGTAAATGGGGAGGGGGCGCCTGTCTAATGCTGTTGTATGTTAGGGGAGGGGGAGATTAGCTGCTGAGCTTGACAGAAGGTGGTAGAATTTTAAATGGCCAGTTTGCAACGGCTGCTGACCACAGGGGGGAGGCTGAGTGAGACAAATGTTGAGAGCAGTCCAAAATGTCACCATGTCACCATGACTTTGGGGTGGCAGACGTTTGCATGGTCACTTTCCATGGAGAAATGCATGGCCCACGGGAAGGGACGAGATACAGAATTCATACATGGTGAAATGGGTTGATTTAAGTTAAAGCCACCAAAAGGCCATTTGTAAGTTCTCTTGGTAGTTCCTTTTCCTTTTCAATTAAAAACATTTGAATGAGGCATCTACACGGGTTGGAAATCACTTCTAGAGAAAGAAAACATTAATTTTCATAATTTAGATTTGAAAAATCTTTTTATAGTCTCACACTTGTGAGACTATAAAATCTAAACACTCACATTTGTGGCCAGAGGTGCTTTTAACCGGTTTTCAAGATGGAAAAGAAAATTTGCATGGTGCTTTCAAAGACTGCAAAGACTGAAATGAGAGCTGAGCAGCCTACACGTGTGTATCAATCCTGTTTTAGTTTCCGTATATAATGATGTTTTGACATCGTTGAGAAAACTTTCTGGGGAGTCCCCTGGTGGTGTGGTGGTTTAAGGCCGTCAGCGCTGCGACCTGGGTTCGATTCCCAGTCAGGGAGCTACCCATATACCAAAAAGCAAAAAAAAAAAAGAAAGAAAGAAAGAAAGAAAACTTTCTGGCTGGGAAGAGACTGCCCCTCCCAGGATTAGCCAATTTTTAGTTAGCGAAGGACTCCGCCAGCAGCAGGCTTTTGACATGCAAACTAGCCAGGTAAGATAAAGCCCTACCTCCTCCATCCGGCCTGCATACCCCGAGAAGCAATCATCCCACAGCCCGGGCCAGGCAACTAGAGGCCCGACTTTTAGTCCAAAGGCCCTGGAATTATTCAAACTAGCTCTTCCTCAACTGTTCACCCTCTCTGCCTTACCTTTCAGGAGGAAACCCCCGTAAAGGCTCTGGCCTAAACCTATCACTTGCCCCCATCTTCTGCCTCCTGACCCAAACCTGGTGTTCCTCCCATGGCTCTCATAATTCATGGGCCATGGACTTGTCTCTAGGGAAACTGAGAGTAACATTAAGGTTTTCTTTCAATGGCACTGACCTCTCTCTGTGGATCAGCCTTATAAATTAAGACCCAGCGGCAAAACCACGAGCATCTGAGGAAATAATACTAGAGAGCTCCTCCTTAGCCATACATATCCCCCAAAAGAAAGAAACTGAGTTCACAGGCGTAAGTAGTAAGGGAGGGCCCAGCCCAATTCATACATATAAACCCTAAAGAAAAAAAAAGGGTCATGATTTCATTTCAAAGCTGTCAGAGTACCATATTCAGAAATGCTGAATCCATGAGTCAGACAACACAAAGATGTAACGTGCTGTTGCTATGGGTCCCCAACCCCTGCAGAGGCACTACCCGACATGTAAAACAAAGACAAAGGGTATGATTAAGTGGGATAACTGAAAATTGATCTTTACATGCTCTGAAGTACTGAGATTAAGTCCTAGCATAAGATTACCAATAACTCAACAGGTATTTATTACAAACACTATGTAGACAGGGAAGTTTTCTTCCAATTTATTTTTCATTTTTGTGGGTCACACTTTAAAGGCTTCACCATTATGATGCTAGAAAATACATGACATTTCCCCCATGAAACAAAGCTACAATGAACAAATATAAAATCATGGGTAGCAGTATCTTACACAAATGTTTTACTGACAATTGTGAAAAATGACTACCACTCACATACTAAAAATTCATGGTTACATTTTAATCCACTTTTAAAAGGTTGTTTCCATCCATTTAAGTATGGCCTTGATGGCATTTTGCTCCACACCATCCTTTCCCAATATTTTCAGCTGATCCTTCAGGAGCTTGAGGAGGAAAGTATGGGAAATAAAGACATTAACAGTTTCTTCAAAGAGTCACACACAAAACATCTCAATACTTACGGAGGGAAATACAAGAGCACCTCAGAGCTCAGGGGAACATAATGCTAGTATATTAAAACAGTTCTTTTTAACTGTGGCAAAGCCTGTGGTTCTCAAGCATCGGTGTGCACCAGAGTCCCCTGGGGGTCCTGTAAGATTGCCAGGCCCCACACTCAGTGTCTGATTCAGTCGGTCTGGCGGGGCAAGAATATGCTGCTGCTGGCCCAGGGACCCTGATGTGAGCACTCCCCCTCCTCGGCCTCTTGCCTCCTCACAGCTGGACCTTGCCAAGAGTGCTTCCTTGGTGGCATCAGCATCCACACTGTCCGACACTGTGCTTGTTCATTTCTTTATTCCCCAAATTTGGCAGTTTTACCAAGTGCTTATGTCTATTTGCAGTGGCAGGAAAATTTCTTCTTTTGGTTGCAAGGTTGTTTTGCTGGGCTTGTTAAAAACCTTGAAATCCACACTCTTCAGCAATATCACTCATCTTCCTTGCTTCTTTTCGATGGTGCCATTTCCAGGCATTTGACATTCATCTGTTCTGTGATCTTAATGTAGGTGAAAGCATCTCCGGGCCACTTTGTGTTTAGTGCTAATAGCAGAACCCACCAATTTCTTCACCTTTCCCCTCTGTACCAGTTTTCTGATGGGGTAGGAATCCCTCCTGATTGCTGCTACCATCAGTAACTCCACTAACTGTCATGACTGGAGTAGGAGATAAGGAAATACTGACACGTAAAACGGACAGCTCCAAGCATTAACAAAGGAAGCAGCGCAGATGACAGCAAGTATAAACTGCTTCTATCATCCCTCCCACCATCCATCCCATGAACCATGACACATCCTGTAAGCTATGCTCCTAACGAGACTGCATCCACAGCTGCAAGAGTAAGCTACTGTTCTCATTCCAGCTCTGATAAGGTGCACTAGACATACGGGACACTAAACACGGCTTCTAATGCTGAGGTCTTGGCACAGACTTCTCACCAGGAAACAGTCTATGGCTTAGACAAGGTAATGAAGCCAAAATAAAGCAAAGATCTAATATGAATCATGCATCATCATCATCAGGAGCCTTTTCCCAGAGCCCAAGTGGAGAACCCATCACATTAGCAATGACAGCACCAGCCTAGCTTCTTTCTTGCAACACTCTAACTTGTTCACTCTGTGTCTTGTTCAACTATAAGTGACTTCTGTGATAACTCTGCTCCTCTGCTTTGCAGCATTAGAACTTCCAATTCTGTGATCTAGATTTTGTTTCTGACTCCAAAATGCTAAGATATATCAGACCAATCTATCTGGCATTCAAAAATAGTTTAATTACCTGTTCTAGGTATGGAGTTTTACTTAGCAAAGAATGCCATAAGCATCACAGATAAGAAGATCTCTGAGGTCTGTCTGGAAAAAACGTAGCCATTGTCACTGTAAGAATGGATTGCACGACATTGATGTAACCTGGCAGCCAAGGGGAGAAGACTGGAAAGCGCCTGTGTGAACAATGATGCCTTCACTGCACTAGTCAGATGCTGTTGAGTGAAACTGTGTGCTGGGTAGCCGACACATTTAAACTGAATGAGCAAAAAATAAATTAATTTAAAAAAAAATGAATGAGCACATAGAGCAACAAATCTGCATCAAATTTTGCGGTAAACTTAAACATTCCCCTGTGGAAACTAATTGTGTGAGGTCTCAAGATACCTACTTTAAAGGGGACTCAGGTGTCATTGTCCTATGTACTATATTTCTTGTAATCTTCTTCAATAAATGCCTCTAATTACATGGCTGGATACTTTCCGTACAGGCCTTGTATTTCAGCTTCTGGTCCTTTTGCTGCCAGAATGGACTTGTTTGCAGCTTGTTCCACAGACCAGCAAAATAATGTATCTGAAATTTTCAATTGCATTTGATTTCTAAAGAATTCAAGGTTAAAAGCACAAACCATTCAATAAAGATCATATTCTGTCCCTCCCAAATTTGGCACCATGTACACAGCTACTAATTTCCTCTACTGAACAGTTCTTAAAAAAAAGCAACACAAGCGTTATAATGCAAATGAAGTTGTTCCTTTTAAATTACTGTAGCTGAAAAATAATCTCAAATTCCCTTAAACTCATAAGCAAAACTAACTTTTATGAATGATGATAGTAGATAATACTTTGGCTTTTGCCTATTGTGGAAAATATACAAGATTAAGGTTCAGACAGATAGACTGACTGTGTAGTCAGCTGGGATAAATCAGAACCCTGAAATAACTTGAATTCAGCTTCAGTTATTACTTTTGAGCAGGTCAAGTACATGCAAGCTCAAGGATTATCCTCAAAGGAAGTCATGCTATCAGTTTTTTCAACAGATTACAAAGCCTGATTTTGAAACTATATCTTTTGTTGAAAAGTTAAATATGTTTCTTAATTTATGACATGATACACTTTGCCATGTAAAAAGAAAAGATGAAAATTCAAAATACACTCGATTCTAAGGTGATTCTTTTGGAATGGATTCATACAGAAAACAAGCAGAATGAGTTGGTTAATAATTCCATAAGCATGCTCATGCAGCAGCTTAAAATGAGGAACACAATTTATAAACCTGTGTATTTGCATGCTTAACTGTGATTTTCTTAGGCAATTCATTTTCGTCCCCACTTATTACAGGCAGACAGACATATAGCATTTTGGGGTGAACCCTTTTGGAAGTAGTCAAAATATGTAGAAAAGCATGCCCAAGAATGATGATAAACATTCATGGCACGCTATTTCCAAAGCATGGGTCTCAGAGTGACTCAGGTCTATCAATGAAAAATGAAAGATTACAACCAGGGCAGAAAAAGTATGAAAATCTGGGAGTTTAATCCTGGCTTGATTATGTGATTTGGGGCAAGTCACTAAACTGTGATTGCTTTTGTCTCTGAGATGCTGAAAATGTAAAGTTGTAACATAAAAATTATTTTTAATCACAGGTAAAAAAAAGGAGAATGGTCAGGCAACATGCCATGAAGAAAAGAGATTCTACCAGAACTTTGGAGGTCGTATTAATAGGCCATGATCACAGGACCAATCTCTGCATGAACCACAGAGCTTAGTGCAAATAAAAGAAAATCATGTCCATGAAATTTCTCCCTTAAATCCAACAAATTAAGTTAGAAATATGTGCCTCGGGACACCATGGGGGCTAGGTAAGAATGCATATACTCGTATGACAATAAAACCTACCCTCATCACTAAACAATTTAGTGCCATTTTGTATTCTACAGACATTGTATCTTCTTCTACCCTGTATGGGTGCAGCCTGCAGGGAGGGAAGTACACTCACTACTACCTGAGAACCCGGGCAGGAGGCTGCCCAGGATGCTGGGTTGGCTTTCACACAATCCCTCACCCCTTACCTCCATATGCCGCTCATCCCACCCTATTCTTTGTTATGGACAACTGACCTGTCCTCAAGTCTTACATAGAGTGCTATGTAAACTTAGCTTGAGTCTCCTTCTCCAACTATTAATAGCTTTACACCTACCTTATAGACGACGAAATTCTGGAGCTACCACTGATAGGACTACAGTTTTTTTAAAGGGAACACAAAAGAGCAGCCCACCATTACGTTCCATGTGAGCAAAAGGGCCATCTGCACTTCAGGGAAAGGAGGCTCTGTCTCATCCAGCACCTACTTAAACACAGAAACTGTCCAGGTACAAGAGTGGGAATAACCAGAGCAGTGAGCACTGAGAAAACAGTTTCTGTATATTTCAGAGTAAATGCACTCGGTTTGCACAAAAAAAGAGCCCTGCTATCAACGAGGCCCCTGAATGACAGATGCATTTGATAATACCTTTTCTGAAAGGGTGGCTTTTCTCCAGCAGCTCTAGGCAGTAACTTATTCCTCATTTTGACAAAGTAGCATCCAACTTCAGGCATGGTTGTATATATAACTCTACATGCATCTGAGCATTGACAAACAGGCCATGAAAAAAGGCATGTCAAAAGACATTTTTCCTCCCCAAAGTATAGCCCCAAGAAGCCATTATTATAATAGAGTATGAATTTCTGCTGCAGGTTATTGACCTATAAACTAACAATAAAAATCCCATTTAGTACACAAAGGCTTACACTATAACATGAAGTATTAAGAGACAATCCACTGACTAGTTCAAGTTTGCTGTACAGCTAAAACATCTTCGTTACATCAATCTCTGTGTATATGTACATAGGGAGAGATGAGGCAAAGTACAATGCAGCTGCTAGCGATCCCATTAGGCCATCTAGAAGACTGGAAGAAGTTTCCAAGTCCCACGTTGCTGGTGTTGTCTTCTGAGGCTCCAAACTGATGCCTTGGTGGATTTATCTTATTGGCACTCTGAATGAATCAGGCCAGACTCCGTGGCAAGCCTGATGCCCTGCTAACACAATTCCACACATAGGTCTTAACTCAGTGTTTAAATTTGTTTGGAACTGGCTGCCAATTTGGGACTTCCTCAAATGATATTAAAGCTCTACACAAAAGAGTATGCAAAAGCAGTTAATAGTTTTTCAAGAAAAACGACATATCTGCAAAAACGCAACAGCTCTGTAAACGGAGCTGTAGGTAACTGTTGAGACAGCAACAATGTAACAAATGTAGCATAGGATGACCCTTTAAAAAATTGATGCCCCGATACTTCACTTGTTTAAAAAAGCAGATTTCCAGAACATGATTTTCTACGAGAAAGAGTCCACAGCTTTGACTGATGAGGAAGGACCCAGTCCTGGTGGTGGATGGACTGGGAATGTCAATTAAGATACACAAGATTATACAATACAAAGTCTAATATTTGTTCACAACACCTAGTTGGCTCCTGGGGGGTGAAATACTGCTCTCTAGCTGCATCCAGGGCTCTTCTCTTGTGGCATTTTAAAAAACGTAGCTGCAGCTGCATCAGTGGCTTTCTCTGTGGCAGAGGTCCTCACCAACCACTCTGGGTTTGGAGATTTCTGGGCCTGTGATGCTAGTGGTGTGGTTGGCTCCATTGCATCCACATGAACTGGTAAGATTGTTAACAATAAAAGTAGAGAGGGAAAAAAAATCAAGGGGAGACAAATTAGAAGATACTTCAACATAAAATTTTCTTAATCCTTTTATCTTATGCCCTATTACCCCAAGTGCCCACATTAGGTTTTTCTTTTGGAATATTACTCAGCCAGAAAAAGATAATGAAATCGTGCCATCTGCAACAACATACAGGGACCTGGAGGGTATTGTGCTGAGTAGGGTTAAGTCAGACAGAGATAAATGCCATATGATTCCACTTCTATGTGGAACATCAGAACAAAATAAATAAAACAGAAACAAATTCATAGATACAGAGAATATTTTTATGACTGCCAGCTGGGGGGAGGGGTTAGGGAGGTGGGTAAAAAGGGGGAAGAGATTAAGAAGTACAATATGGTAATTACAAAATAGTCATGGGTATGTAAAGCATAGGGAATATAGTCAATAATATTGTACAGTGTCAGATGGCTACTAGATTTATCCAGGTAATCACCTCATAAGTTATATAAATGTCTAATCACTATGTTGTATACCTGAAACTAATATAATGTTGTATGTCAACTCTAACTGGAAAATAAAACAATTACTAAAAAAAAAGAAAAAGATAAGATTCAAGGTAAGTATTTCTCTACCTGAGAACATGGATTTAACTGAACAAATGGCTAAATTCAGTAGTACAAATTCATAATGTAGTAACTATCACTTATTATGCACTTATGTTCTAGGCAGTGTACTATGTAAATACTACACTGATAATCTTACTTCCTAATGCAAACTCTTAGAAGTAGGCATTGTCATCTCCATTTTCTGGATCTGAAAACTGAATGAGAGAGAGGCAGATGAATTCTTCAGGGATACAACAGAGCTTGTTAAATAGCAAGATTCAAACTCAGATACTGGACCCACACCCTCTGCTCCTTCTGTTATACCTCATGCCTCCAATACGATGACAGTGTCACCAACTAATAGCAGACAGTAAGGAAAATGGTAGAAAATTGTACCATCAGGCCTAGTTTTTCCACAAGGACACTAACCATTCTAGATCCCATCGACTGAATGCCAAAAGAGTGTCGAGTCCTTGTGACAAGCAAACACTGCCTGCACATTTCCAAACATCCCCTGGGCAGAGCGGTAATGAACCATCACATTACTCTGTTGAAAGGAAATACACACTAACATATAGAAAAATTTAAAAAGTTTTGTTTTACCCTGTCACTCAATAATTCCACTCCAGAAATCTAACTCAGAACAACGATTTTCAAACGGTGGGTCACAAAATCAATTTAGTGTGTCAGGACCAATCCTTTTTTTTCTTAATGAAAAGGAATAAAAATATCAGAGTGCACCCCAGGATTTATTTCAGATTTATATGTATACCCACATACATATTCAAACATGAATTTCTTACAGTGAAGTATTGTAAAAAACAAATCTTGAAAGTTATTACTCTATGGCACACATACAAAGGTTTCTTGAGGGCAGTGGCTTTCAAACATTTTTGAACCTCAACCCACAACAGCAAGAAATACATTTAATATCACAACTCAAATCAATCAGTCTCTCTCACACACGATCACCACACACACACACACATGTGCACACACATACTCTCTCTCTCCTCAATCTCTCTCTGACTCATATTTAACTGATAATAAATTTCTCAATTGTATTTACTATTACTATAATATATGGACATTAACAGTGAAAAAGCCCTACCCTACAAAACTATTTTTGCTATGTATTTTTCATTATGGTAAAATGCACATAACATAAAATGTACCATTTTAATAATTTTTAAGTGTACAGGTCAGTGGCATTAAGTGCTTTTATGGTGTTGCACAACTATCACCACCATCCATCTCCAGAACTTTCTCATCATCCCAAATGAAAACTCTATACCCATTAAACATTAACTTCTCGTTCTACTCCTCCCCCAACCCCTGGCAACCACCATTCTACTTTGTTTCTATAAATTTTACTATTCTAGCTACCCATATAGCTGGAATCATATAAAAATCTGTCCTTTTCTATCTGACTTATTTCACTTAGCATTATACCTTCATCTATGCTGCAGCATGTATTTCCTATTTCATTCTGAATAATGAAGGCATTCAGGCTGAATACACACACACACACACACACACACACACACACTCTGCTTATCCATTCATCCAGCAATGAACATGAGAGTTGTTTCTACCTTTTTGTCATTGTGAATAATGCTGCTATGAACACGGATGCACAAACTTCTGTTTGAATCCCTGCTTTCAATTCTTCGGGGTATAGGAGGGTTCTTTGGGAAAAAATCCAGCCATGAATGCCTCTATTTTTTCATATTACATGGCTGGATACTTTCCAGTTAGCCTTCTTACACCCAGAAGCAGAACTGCTGGATCATACGGTAGTTCTATGTTTAGATTTTTTAGAATTGTCATACTGTTCTTCCAGAGCTGCTGTACCATTTTACATGTCCACCAGCAACGCACAAAGGTTCCAATTTCTCCGCATTCTTCCCAACACCTGCTGTTTCCCATTTTTTGATATAGCCATCCTGAGGACTGTAAAGTAGCCCCCCAAAAACTGCACATGTTCTCCCACAGAACAATGCAGTTTTTTTCATAATAGCATAAAATGGGATACAATCCAAATGTCCATTGAGAATGTTTAATTGTAGTATATTCACCATATTCATACAATGGAATACCATATCCATGGCAGTAAAATATCAACGGGCTTTGGCAGGATGAAACATGGATGAATCTCAATAACATAAATGGGTGAAACTTGTAACTTATAAAATATGACATTCCATTTATACAAGATTCAAAAACATGCAAAGCTAGACAATACATTGCTTGGAGATGCATATGACTGTTTAAACTATTTAAAAAAAAAACAGAATGATAAGTGATTAACTAAAAACATATATCAGGATAATGGATACCTCTGAGGGGAGTGGAAAAAAAGATTTTAAAGGTGATTTTTTTTTCTTAAAGTGGATGGTGGGTACATGGATATTCACTGTATTGTTTTTCTTTACAACTTATATATCTTCTCTAAGTGCTCTTTTATGGCCATTCCATATTTACTAAAAAAAAAAAAAAAATTGTTTTAACTTTAAAAACCATTTAAACTTTAAAAAGGCATAGTGGTCATTAAGAACCTGTCCTATGGCTACTGAGACAAGGGCCTACCTAAAGCGAGACTACTGTATCCAAGGGTTAGAATAATACTGAGGATAATTCTGTTTTAACTGTAAGATGCTATTCATGTATTCATATAACAAATACCTAGTGAGATCGGTCCACATGCTGAGGTATTAGTTCAGCTGCTGGGCGTACAGCATTCAGCAAAACGGATAAAACCTTCTGCCCTTGCAAATACATATCCAGCATCGCTGGTCTGGTATTCGGAATGTGATGTAGCGAATTAACAGGGTAACTGTTGGAGATCCCCCCAGGTGATGCTCTAGGGAAACACATATCCTATCCCAGAGGGCGGAAAGTCAGCAAAGGCTTCTGGAATGGCCAAAACAGTCAGGGCTCTGAATACAACATCTTGTCATCTCAGTTCTCCTTACCTATAGCCACGTGTTTACTCTGTGAAGGAATGGGATTTGTACACCATTCTGATGAAGAAAATCATCTCAAAGAAATGAAGTATGGTTTTCATCTGAGTTCTTTATGTTTTTGTAGCTACTTAATTCCAAATTTTGGAGAAAATATTCCATTTTTTTCTTTTCCACTTACATTGTTTAAGAGCATATACAGCAAATTCACTTCAACATGAGGTAATGAGTTACTGGGCATTCCCTGTTCTGGTGTATCGGACTTAGGAGCAGGTTTACATGGTTACTCAGATCCACGGTGGCTCTGTGCACCAGATACCTGCATGTTATAAAGCCGTAACGGGAAGGGCAGTGGACATAAAAAGAAGAAAATAAAGGTGCTAAACCTTCAAGAAGGATCTACTTAGTATCCCTATGAAAAGGTCCTTTCCTCTGGTTTTTGGTAATATTAGTATGAAAAGACAAGGAAGACATACTATTCCTTTTTGGTCTTCACACCTCTAGCCTTATTAGTATCTTTAAATTCAGTCAATTTAAACTCAAAACTTTCCGCCAGTGGGGGAGGGGAAAAAAGATTTGTGGCTGCATGTTTAAGAAAGAAGCTGAATTCATCACAGTGACAGGGGAGAGAGTTGGCAGAGATCTGAGCTATTTATTCTTTTAGGAAAATCCCATAAAGAATGACACAAGGAAGCCTCTATCTGCAGTCCTGTTCATCACACTGGTGAGGCATCTGATAACAGATGTATGCAGCAGCGTGATTTAGTGCCAGGAGCTGGCCCCTGATGCGTATTAATACAGCGGCAAAGCGGGACGCACCTCTCTTCATCATTCATTTCTATAAAAGAGGTGGAATCCGAGATGGCCCGATGTTAGGCAGAGCAAGCCCATTTGTTCTACTGACTGATGGCACAGGCTCAGGCTATGTCCTTCACCTCCATGGGGCACTCAGGTTGTGAATAGAAAAAAAAAAAAAACGTTCAGTGAAGCAAGTCTTAGTCAACAAGTGAGAGGAGGAGTTGGGCTCAGTAGGGGAAATGTTTAATGCTCAAGTCTTTAATAACTTCCAGGGCATTTTCCAATTTGAATATAGAATAAGAATTTTAAACTTCTCAACAGTTCTTCTCTTACAATCAAAAGCTAAAAACAGAAGCTGAATATTAAGGAGATAAAAAGATAAAAGAGGGGAGATTGTGTCTTAATTTTTCTAATACTACAGACTGGATGAGGATCTGGATTCTGATGTGAAATCAGTCCTACTGTATAGAAGACAGAACACCTGCAGTGTTTTAAGAGGACAGCTCTAGAGTCAGAGGGAAACTGTCTGACCTTGGCTCTACAATTTATCCACCATGTGATCTCAGGGAAGTGATTAACCTCTCATGTGTATTAGGAATAAAAACAGCATTTACCTTAAAAAGTTGTTGCAAAGATTAAGTAAAATAATGTATGCAAAGGGTTTAGCTCGGGGCAGGGCCATGTGGAAATCACTAAAAAAATTTACTATAATCATCAGACCTGTGATTGAGATTATCCATTATCATGACCATCTTAGTCTGAACCATTATCAAGCAGCTGTCCCAAACAGAAGCTTAAAGAGATGAATTTCAGAGCATGTTGAAACTTACTAAGTAAAGGTATGGGAAAGAGTTTCCTATTTGTCATAGGTCTACTCTCTACTAAACTATCAATTGCTCGGATCTATATATAATACATACATAGTATTTTATTACAACGTACAGTATTTTCTGAAGAAAATAAAAGCATCTATGATATACTCAATTCCCACAGAATGAATTCACTATCATCAAGAAAATAGCTGTAGGGATTGGTGGATGAGAGGGGAAGTGGGTTGGGAGAGGTGAAAGGGGAGAGGGCAGTCAACTGTGTGGGGATAGACAATAACCAGACTTTTTGGGGCGATCACTTCGTAGTGTGTAAGATGTCAAATTAACAATGTTTACACCTGAAACTTATATAATAAAAAAAGAGAGGGAGTTCCCTGATGGTGTAGTGGCTTAAGGCTTCTGCACTGGCACTGTCAGCGCTGCGGCCTGGGTTCGATTCCCAGTCAGGGAGCTACCCACACACCAAAAAGCAAAAAAAAAAACCAAACAAATAAATAAATAAATAATTAAAAAAAATAAAAAAAGAAAAAAGAAAAAATTAACTGTAGGTATTTCTGATAGGTCCTACAAATAGATATGGTCTTTTCATCCAGAGTAATATGCCCTAAATTGTATTGAAAAAATATGAAGATTTCCTATGATGACTAATTACATTTAACTATCTTTTCTTTTTCAAAGAAAAACATCTACAGACATCAAGTATTCTTGCTGATATAAAGACGTAACCACCCCCTTTGCTTTTATTTAAGGATAACATAAAGTTCGTAAGTCATAAATGTATATAGCTCAGTGAATCTTTACATATGTATATTCTCAGGTATTAGTAATCCCCACCTAATTCATGATACAGAACATTTCCAGCATCCCCAAACTCTTCTTTATATCCTCTTCTGTAACTACTCTTCTACCAGAAATAATCATCATTTTGGTTTCTATGAATTAGTTTTGCTCAGAAAACTACAGGTTTTACTTGAAAAATTGTTTTTAATTAGAAATTTCATGAATTTTAAAATATTAGCATTCTACTATACATAAAAACAATGAGAATGTATTGTACTGTATACTAAATAAGGAAGTAAATAAGCCCATGTGGTTCCTTGGCCCTTGACTAAATACTGCCACCCTACCAGGATTTATTTTCATTATCAGAGACCTAATTTTTTTGTCTATGTTAGAAAAAAGCACAGATGACCGAAGATTGCTGATAGTAAAGTAACAGGAATTCAAACTCAAGAAAGCCATGTACACAGTGAAAAAACAGATGTCAGGGTCAGAGAGAACCATGTTTGAATTCTTAAAATACATGTGACCTTGGGCAAATTACTTTTCACATTCTCAGTTGTTGCATGTAAAATGGAAATAAAGTGACCTATCTTATAAAGGTTATATGAAAATGTGTATATATATGCCTGTTAGTGCCTAACACACAGTAGGTGCTCAATAAATGATAACTACATGTAAATACCTGCATTTGGGCTAGACAGAGATGCTGTGGCCACAGGTTTCCGCTTCCTCTTGATGTCACGTGAACATGGGGGTCCCAAGTGTGTGTTTGCCTGTCTGCAGATGTGAGGGAAAAAAAGTGTTTTAATTTTGTAATTCTTGTCATTTAAGACATTATATTCTGTCTAGATGGAGTCCCTGACCCATCATAAATATATATTAACAAAATGGGCACCATCCTTTGCTATCAAGTGTCAGTACAAGATTATTCACAATTAATCATGATTATCACAATCATAATCACTCTTTACTCACAACATATATCCACTCTAAACTTTTTACCTGATTTCAGAATAGCAGACATTCAAGATTAAGTTCAGTAAATATGTGTTTCATTACATGCTGATTTTTGTACAATTATGTTTCATAAAAACTACAATTGCAATTGTTCTAAACTCACTAATGAAATACCTATTCCCAAGGGGTAATATATTGAAAAGTTTAATGCTGCATGAGACACAGATATTTGTATAGAATTTTAATGGAAAGTTTAACTCTTCTATCACTATGCATCTGGATTTTTAGTATTGTCTGTATTGCAAGTTAAATTTGATTTCTGTGAGTTTTGAAAATATAAATTATGCACTAATAATATGTCTCTTCATCTGAAATGTTCAGCTTATTATAAAAACAAAACAGAAAGAGCTGCAAAGCTAGGGAAGCAAAAGATTCTCTGAAAGACAATGGTCTTAACACTGAAGTAGCTGGTGTGCTATTTTGGTTCCCCAGTTCCTCCTTCCTGTCAAACTAGACAGAGCCCAGATCAAGTTGATGTTCACCTTTACACAAAGCTTTCCTTGCACATTTGAGGCCTTATTTACCACGAATCATTATTTAACTGGACATATATCTTTTTTCCTAGTAAGGCTTAATCTCCTTGAGAACAGGGACCATATTTATATTTCTTTCATAATTTTCCAATGATCTACCAACCTCAGCAGAAGGCACACAGCTGATCCCCATTAAATATTTGTTGACTGGAACTACTATAAATAAAAATTCTAAAAGCCAAATAGTCCATTGTACAGTTAAAATGGTTAAAATGGTAAATTTTATGTTATGTATAGAGTATATAACATACAAAAAGGAATCTAGTAAAATTACACCAGATGAACTCCTAATTGGTAGTCCTAGCTGGGGATCAAGTTTCATAGCTTAATTGTCTTAAAACTGGAACCTCAGTCAAATCTATGAGAAATGAGTTAGCAAGGCAATAAGACAACAGCTGAGTGGACAGATTCTCCTATTCAGAGGGCCCCAAGCTAGCACCTTCCATGCACACTTGCTCCCACACGTTCACGTGTGTGAGCACTCTCTGTCTCATGCATGTGCATGCCTTTTCTCTAAAAAGCAAAAGGTTAAGAGTTAATTCAATTTATAAACAAGGAAGATAAAAATTTAACTGAAATAATAAGAACTTTTTTTTTTAGCATGCCAAGAACACTAAAATAGGCAGACATTTACAACATAAAGCCTATGGTTTGGAAAAGTCCATCTAAATCAACTTTTATTGATTACTCTCTCCTATATAGAAAAAGAGTTAACTTTAAGTATTCCATTATAAGTTAATTCCATATCCTCAATGTGAAATGTAAATATAAATGTGTAATGCAGAAAAAGCAACTCATTTTTCATACCTTACCAGGTCCTAATTAGTATGCTGCCTTAATAATTAGATGACAGAATGTCAAAAGTAGATATCCCAATAAGTCTAACAATGAAAAAAACCCCAATAAGTCTAACAATAAAAAAAAGTAGACAGGCCTTTAGTCTAAATGCAGAGGTGGCAATTCCCTTGGAAGCCAGCATAGGCAGAAAAGAAAGTGACACCAGAAAATTTTGTTTCTCCTCCAAGCAGAGAAAGTGTACAGGAACAGTTTCCGTCTTTTCCACCAACAAGGTACTTGAGTACATTTAGACCCAAATTCAAACCGTCCAAGCACTTGGCTCCAATTCAATCCTGCTTCTCCGGAGTACTTCAGAAAGAGAAAACAGCCAAAGGGTAACCAGCAAAGTGTATATTCATGCTTTCTTCTTTACCTTAAGCTCATTAAAGGACACCCCGAAAATCTTTAGATTAAATGCTAACACCATTTCTTCAAACTAATCTGTTACTAGACATCAGGACAGTAGTTACCCTTGTGCTGCAGGGGGGTGGGGGAAGAGGGACCGTGACTAGCAGCTTCTGGGGTTCTTTCTGGTAATGCTGTTTCTGGCTCTGGATGCTGGATACTTGGATGGGACTTAGGAAACTTCATCAAGTATACATTTCTTCATAAACTTCTCTGTATGTATGTTGTCTTTCAATTAATTAAAAAATACTGCTTCTTCAAAATCAGTGTTTACAAAATGCTGAGCTTTATGAAAAGGATGCAAAACGAAAAGCGTAAGAGAAGTACAGTAGACTCTGAGTTAACTGGCACCCAAGGAGACTGGCAGGTGCCAGATAAATGTAAAGAGACTCTCTGTTAGCCAGTACCAGCACAAAACTTTACTAGTTGCTTGAGATTGTGGCGGTTGCTTGAGTACCAGTTAACAGAGTTTACTGTCCTAGAACAAATATTACCTTTTAGTTACACACTATTCAACATTTTCACAGCTCTGTATGTTTGATATATGTCAGTAAGATGGTTAAGGGCACACATTCCCCTCCTTTATGGACCTAGTCAGTATACTTATCTCACATTTTCAAGGAAAGACACATTTTGGAGCAAAAAAATGAAATCATTTCTATGCCAAAGGTTTCGTTTTCACCATTTAAAAAAGAAATACATTGGTTTACAAATGCTTACTTATTTTAGTAAAATGAAAAGTATTACCGTATTTTGCCATATATAATGCCCACTTTTTTTGCCCAAATTTGTGAGGGAAAAGTAAGGATGTGCATTAAACATGGGTAGTACTAATATCATATTTATATAAATGTTTTTAATTCTTTTATTTATGCTTATGAGTTAAAAGTGTAACTGTAGAAATCAATAATGGTATCCATATGCAAAATAATACTCTAGAATACAATACTCAGTTGTTCTTTATATATAAAAAATTTTTTATATATAAAATTTCTTGTCCCTTGTATCCAGTCTTGTGTTTCTATAATTATTTGCTACAAAAAATTTCTTATATCATAACATGTTAAAAAATACATGCTAAAATTTCTTTATAATACAAAAAACAAGTACCAAAATATAAACGAATAAAATTTTGAATTAAAAAATGAAAATGTAGGTCTTTTCCCTGAAAGTCTGGGCCAAAAACATGGGTGCGCATTATACACAGGAGCTCATTTATATGCCACAAAATACGGTGCTTACCTACTACTTCTCACGTAGGTTATTAGACTGCACTATATTCTGCAACATCTTGTGGAGACAGTGTGGATTCAAAAGGCCCAGGTGGTCCTTAAGATGCCCTGCCTCTCTGGGCCATGGTTCTTAGATCCCCACTCTTCTCCGCTCAGTGACGTTGAGGGCATCAGGGTTAACTGTCCCTACATTAGATGACCCCCAACTGCTAAGCCTCCAGCCTGTTACTTCTTTCTACATCTACTGCCCCATTCCCACTCCTAATGGTTACCTTGAACATTCTAAATCCTTCAAATTTTGTAAATTCCTCTAGCTGTAACTTTGGAAAGAACTGAAGACTTATCAAGGGAATTTACCAAAGCTTATTAAGTCAATAACCTTATTTTGTCATAAAAGTACATATTTTTGTGCAGACCATTTCCCTTCTACTCAGCAGTTTTGTTGTTTCTTACAATGTTCACTGAGTTTTTATTGAGAACTGGGGTACGGTGGTGAACAAAACAGCCTCTTCCCTAATGGACCTCGTAGCCTAGTCCTATTTCCTGCTGCACAGCTTTTCCAGTTATAGAATCCAAAGCACAAGACTGAGGCAAGGATAACAAGAGGTCGTTCATTCCTGAAGCTCAATTTAATGCTCCTTTCTTCTTAAAACATTTCTCTTATACTGTTTCCAGGATGGAGAGCTATTTCATTACAGGTAGAAGAACATCACACCTTAGGGCTGAGCACAGAAGGGATATTTTTCTCTCCCTATGTCCTTTCCTAGTAACAATGTGGGGAGGGAAGAAGAGAAACAGTCAAATTGTTACAGAAGGACAGTAAGACATTTTCCTTCTTTTGGGTTTTAAGTGAACACTACTAAGAGTAGAGTTACAGCTTGGGAAAATCTATTTTTATCTTCCACCTCCTTGGGAAGAACCTTAGAGGACAAAGAAGGGAAAACACCAGAATGAAGCTGGGGAGAGCAAAGAGGAAAGCAGGTGCTTCGGGAAAGAGAATTTAAAGGACACGGGAAGTGGGGCCTGCCATGGCACAGGGCACCTTCAGAACAGGACAGCCCTGTTCAGGAATAAAGAATAACTCTACGGGGTAGGAGAGCCCCTTTCTGGGAAGCTGAGCATAAGGGCAGACAACTGTTGCAGCCTCAGCTCCCTATTCAAGAGGTCATCCCACTTTTTTGTTTACCCTAATTAATACCTATCAGTCAACTGTAGACATAAAGAATTAATGACAGGAAGAATAAGTAAAGAGACTGACCTCCCCTCACCCCATTTTCATTTAGGTACATTTAACCACCTCAGCTCCTTTTCTTTTTAATGTGTTATTTCTTCCATTTGTGTTATTTTATTCTGATAGTATTATTGCCTACTCACAAGATAGAAACTGAAAAAGGACAATGCACAAGTGAGGTATCACAAAGGACAGAAAAAGGAGTCTGAGCTTCCCCTTCTCACCCACACACAGAGCCCCCTCCCTGTAGGTAGAAAGGATAGAGGACTTAATTAGATTTTTAAAAACCCTTTTTCAAGTGCAGTATACAATTGATTTTGTGTTACAAACTGTATACCTTACATAGAGGGAGAGGACCTTTCAATTATGCAGGGGGCAAAAAAGGCTAAGTATAAGTTTAGTTAAAATCTCTACCAAGTTATTAAAACTTTCTTCTAGGGAGTTCCCTGGTGGTGTAGTGGCTAGGCTTCAGTGCTGTCAACGCTGCGGTCTGGGTTTGGTTCCCAGCCAGGGAGCTACCCATATAAAAAATAAATAAATAAAAAATAAATATGTTAAACTTTAAAAAACAAAACAAAGAAACTTCCTTCTAAACTGGAATGACAAATGATTACCAGAATGACATAAGGAGCTTCTGCATAATACACATGTCCCACCATGTTGGGGCAGGAAAAGAATCAGTAATATGTTTACTTTGAAATTTCTCAAGTAATACTGGTAAGTTTTACCTACTGTGAGAACTGCTTAGTTAAAAGTACATATACACCAAATTCCAAAGCTAAGCTAGTCAATAAAAGAGATCTAAGTATTTAACTTAAAAGACTAACAGAATGATTAAAATAAATATAAATTTAGATTAAAATACTGTTCCCTAGTATACAAGTAATTGACCTAGAGAAAAAAACAGAAGAAACAAGCTATGCTTGTTCTGTTTCATCCGACTAGGGCCGCCTATTCTCCTACTCTCACAGCACGAGTGCCAGGTCAGTCAGTACCTCCCCTAAAAGCATCACATTCAGCAACATCTGCCAAAGAGTTTGGGGTGGCGGGAGATGTGGGGGCATGAGCATTAAAAGCAGCAAATATCCTCTTCAAATACATTCTTACTTCAGGATAAGTCACTAAATTCATATGATACATGTGAAGGTGAATGCTGAAGATTAACAATTAATTGAAAGCCTTCTGTATATCCACACATAAACACAACATTTCTATTTTATTTTTTTTTTTACCGCAGGTAACTGAAAGATCAGGTGAGTTGTTAAAACTGCACTGTTACTTAGGAAACTGGGCAGATCACTGTGTCCCTGGGGCAGGAATGTACTTTTAGGGGAAAAAAAATTACTTTGAGAAACACATGCATGTTTAATAGAACCAATGTTGGCAAAAAATAACTGAAGTGGCTGCTTTAGATTTAGAACAAAGATGTTTAGAGTCACTCCTAAGCAGAGAAAACAGTCTTTATCTTCCAATGGCAACCTAATTTAAGAAATAGTTCACCTTCAAAAATCACTCCCTTTAAAACTATTGAAAAGTTCATTGTTTTTTTGTATGAGGTAAAAATTAAATTTATTGTGAAAAGGTATTTATTTACTGTACTTTTTCTTAAACACAAATAAGTAACATCAAGAAAAAATACTGATATTTCTAAGGACCAAAGGTCATATATCAAATATTCCAGTTACTCTCCTTAATGACCAATCTATTTACCTCAATTATTTTTAACAAAAATTTATGAAGGCCTACCCTGTGTAAAGCATTATGCTGGATGTAAAGAGGGTATACACATGATGACTGAGCCCAGAACCCTTCCACCGGGAGCTCACAACATAGTGAGGAAGGCTGATGCATAAAGAGCTCACAGATACAAGACACTGAGCTGTAATTAAGGAACAGCAAAGTGCCTGGGTAAAATGAGGGAACACAGAATTCAATCTAGGGAAGTAGAGACACCCCTTTCTCACACGTGATTTTATCTTCATGGTTAAGAGACATTTATTAAAGATCCAGCAGGGGAAATATTTTCACAAACTTGCACATAAGGAAGGATCCTGGTCTGTGACACTAGAAGCAGCTAGGGAAAGAAAACCACTTCACAATTACAGGACACAGTAGAGGTCAGTCTAATAGGAAGAGATTCTGGCAGTCCCACTCGTGTTTTCACTCAAAACTAACCCTCAGCAGTCTGACAAACTGTTCACTAGCACCTGAAAACTCTGTAACCTACTTCCCCTGGCTGAGCCAAGGTTGACACATCGTAAAGCCATTTCAGGTCACCCACAGGAGCAGAACAGTTTCGTATCAGTTGGGTTATTACAATGGCAGGACAGACAGAGAGAACATGCGTTCATTACTCCACTTAGGCAGTAAGATGCCAGCTGGTTGAGAGCTGATGTAAACAAGACCATCCAACAGAGGACAAAAGGTTCAAGAGCTGCGTACTACACAATGGCAAGCTCCAATAGGATTAGCAGCTTGCGGACGACAATATTACAGCAGAAACATTTCCACACACTTGGCTGGAATTAAGGCACTGAAGAGGTGCTTTATATCACAGAATCCCCGACAGGTATCCACTAATGGAGGATTCTTTCCCCCGAGCCCTGAGGTAAAACCTGAGGCTGTTTACTATGGCTCCAAAGGTCAAAATTAATAGCATGAACTGAGTCTTCCTCTTCCTCTTTGAAACTCCTTGTCGAGTGGCACAGCCAGCTGGGCACACAACTCTGATATGCAGATCACTGTGCTTGCCAGCAGATAACATGAATCACAATGAGCACAGCCTATCACATCTCAAATCTCTAATGGGCAGGCAGGTCTCTTTTCTACCAAACACTGTCCAAACACCTCCTCTTACAGTTCAGTTGAGGCCATTTAAGGGCCTCAAGAATCTATGTGACAGTTCATTAGCAAACAGCTCTGAAAGCCAATTCGAAGTCTATAAAACTACAATTATCCTGAGGACAAGGTAGGGTAGTAACTAGGTAACAAACATAATACTATTAGCTACCAGTATATAAAATATTCAAATATATTACATATTTCATTTTTATCACCACTAGCCCAATAAATATTGAAAATTCCATTTTTAAAGATGATGAAATTGAGGAATGGTGAAGGTAAGTCATTTGCCCACATAAAGCCAAGATTCTTACCTAGGTCTGCTCACACTGATATCCACTAATATGAGATTAAGAACTTAAAAGAAATAACTGGATATGGTGATATATTACCAAATCACCACCTAAAACAGAAGAAAGGTCAGGAAAGTTGGAAAAACTTCAAAATTGCCACAAGACATTAAAAAAACTACAAGTGGTGACTTGTGCATCTCAGAGAGAGATGTAGCAATTAGTAAATTCTAGTTATGGTTTTCTAAGGCAATAATGGTAAGAAAAGTTATCCTGCAAAATCAATAAATCTCTCATTTTAGGAAAAGCTGCCTACAGCACTAGCTCCTTATTACCATTCTCTGACCGTGTCCTTGACAGCAATACCACTGCCTCTACCGGAACACCAATCACACCATCTGCTGTTGGAGCAGCAGCAATTCTTGACACAGACAGCAAGCATTACTACTTTAATAGCAACATCCCAATACTAGCAACCAAAAACAACCAAACCAGAAGAGCTGGTTTAAGAACTTCATCCATGCACCCTGCCAGCTAGCCAACTATCCACACATGCAGCCAACAACGCCTCACATCTGTTCACCAGAGCATGGTGGGCTCTGTGCTAAACCCCAACACTCTCCTGCCGTTCTCCAAAGCTAAGGAAGTCCAGTGTTCTACCTCCCACAAGGAATCATGCTCACATTATCAAAGACAGAGCTTGTGCCAATTGTGAAAGAGGATTTCCTGTTACGCAAATTTCAAAGAACCAGTCATAAAACCATATGCATTTAGGGCAACAGTTCCTAACCCTGGCTGCATATTACAGTCACCGAGGAGCTTTAAAATAATGCCAATGCCTGGGCCTCATCCCAGACCAATCGATTACATCATAATCTTGGGAAGTGGGGCCCAGCATGGATATATTTTTTAAAGCTGCTCAGGTGATTCCAAAGTGCAGCAAGGAATGAAAATCACCAAACTTAAGAATTTCTAGAGTGGAATTTCTGAAAACCTCTTGACTCAAACACCTATTAGGTGGCACAAATATCACAAAGATTCCCTCTCCCACCCACTGCACCTGCCATCTGGGCTGCATTAAAATGATACATCAATAAAATGATCTCTTAAAATCACGGTCCCATTATTTCTTTTTTTAGAGCAATGAAACACTAAACAAGAGCACTTTGAGGTCACGCACTGCCCCCAGCGACCCCCAGGCCTCACACTGAGAATCAGAGCTCTATAAATGCTGCTGCAATGAGGAGACAGTTAAGGGGTCCTCACTCTCATGCAGCTGAGTGTGTGGTTCTGTGGAACTGCCCGTGTCCAGGCAGGAAGCAGCCTCCACTCAATAACCTGACAGGAGGAAACCTTCACAGTTCAGGCATGATTATCAGACTCTTTGTGCTCTTAAAGGAGAGTAATTATAGGCAAGTGAAAAAAGGAAAGCACTCCCCGAGGAACTCTTCCTCACATGCTTCCCAAGAGGCACTAGGGCCATTAAAAATTCCATGATGAAGAGGAAAAACAGCCTGGGAACAGCCAGGAGGCAATACAGCAAATTAATACACCAGCCCTCCTTGGGGAAAGCTGTGATAAAACAGGAAACACTTCTCTCTTTGCAAAATAAAATTATACCACTAATGATAACATAGTCACCACACACACACACACACACACACACACACGCACGTGCGTGTGCGCGCACACACACATCTTTCTAATGATGGGTGTGAAATTCCCAATGCTGCCCAGATGCTTTGAAAGAAATCTTTTCCTACTACAAATAAAATGGAACAAAAAAAAAAAAAAAGTAAAATTTCCATTCGAAACAGTCTTTAATACAGTCATTCACCCGCCTCTTCCCTACCACCAGCACTCTTTAACATTCCCCTTCCTACTGTCAGGCTTTGTTAAATGGTTTGCTCTTCGCAAAGCCCACCATCCAGTTCTGAATCCAATCTCAATCAGCTGGCCACACCAATGCTAGACTGCTCCTTCTCTACTGACCCCTTACCATGCAGGGACCCCACTATTTCAGAAGACTGAGAGGAGCCCCAGTAGCTCAGTGTTTCATCATCCACATTTTCTTAAAACTGCACAGAGGTCACTTATACTGACCATTTCGCAAAGATTAGTGGTTACCAAACTTTATTGATTATGTGCTTTCATGAGTAAAAACTTGGAGCAAACATTCCTATATATGTAATACATATACATAAAACAAAAATATGTGTTGCTAGACAATTATATGTACCATTTAAAGTGAAAAAGCAGGGGTTCCCTGGTGGTGTAGTGGCTAGGCTTCGGTGCTATCAATGCGATGACCTGGGTTTGATTCCTAGCCAGGGAACCACCAAAAAAATAATAAATAAATAAATAAATAAATAAATAAATAAATAAAGTGAAAAAATATTTTAAGGCTAAGAAAATAAATAAAGGTAAGTTTAAAATTTTTCTCCTCCTACCCCAAAGAATCTTAATGTGTGCAACCCACTTTGTATCCACTACCCTGAGAGTGATGCCTAGGAGGACAAAGCTGTAATTGTCCACATTCTCTTCCCTGCCTCTTAGCAACGAGCAATAAGCAGTATTTCCCCAGAGCCGAGCACACCAGAAGCACAGCCTAGACTTCCTATGTGTCCAAGTCTAACCACAGCACTGCCAGCAAGAGAATGAAAATAATGATGTAGATAATGACATATAAAGAAACAAGAAACTAACACCCACTTCAGCCAGGATGAGGCTTTAAAGGCAATAGGAAACATGATAAAGCATGAATACCCATCTCAGCACAGCACAGCTCTATAGGTAGCAAAAGGAAAAGAAAGGCAGGCAAATAATTCACTTTCAGCATCAGACATGATACAGTACTACTTATAGTCTTCCCAAAGAGTATATAGGGCCATTATTTTATTTGTTGTTAAGACAAAAGACTGGAATGATTGCTTTCCTATGCATTGAAATCTTGAATCTTTGAGAGAGCTTTAACACCACCTCCTCTGAGACCTCCCTGAGCCTCCAAGTGAGGCGCCCCTCTTTTGCACTCAGTATCAGCCTGGTGCAAACCTTTATGCACCTATCACTCCATATTATAGTTGTTGATTTCCACACCTGACTTTCCCGTGAGAATGTGAGCTCCTTAAGGGCAGAACCTAAGCAAAGGTCTGGCACATAAGTCAGCAAATACTGAATTAATGAATGATGAACAAATCACATGCTACTAAAGAAAAGGCCTTACAGAGGTTTATCATCATCCCACAATTTTTGACTTTCTTAGTAACATCATTTGTGATGGTCTCTCTTTTCAAAAGACTTTCCCCATTGAAATACTGCTATAGTAGAAGGTCTGGCAGCAGGTTATGCTGCAATTTATCGTTACAGCTCATAGTGGAAGTTCTAACTGTATTCACGAAAGAGTAATTTCTTTGTGTAGCCTGCACAAATCTAGGAATATATCCATTTAAGAACATATTAGAAAGAAAAAACATCATCAGCACCTCATAAAGAAATTCTACAAGTTCTATGGTTTAGCCTATTAGCTGCCCTTTTGTGCATAATAACCCTGCTAGGGAATGCTACAATTAAAACCATATTTACTTGTCATCTAACTTAAGAGAATTTATATTGAGAGGTGCTAAATTCATTCTGCTACATAGGCAGGTGCAGGATTCATTCTGACAAATATGTACTAAATCCCTAGTAAGTGCTGGACACTGTGTTAGGTACCAGGGATAGATGAGGGAACAAGTCAAGGTGCCCACTACTTTAAAGTTTATACTCTAGTGAGAGAGATGGGGGGCAACATAGCAGGGGAAACCCAATAAACAAAGGCACTACAGACTGTGACAGAAGTTCCAAAGAAAAGAAACACATCATGAGCAGAGAGTGGCAGGGATGGCCCCTTTAGATAAGGATGGTCTGAGAGGACCTCCTTGAGGAGGTGGCTCAAGTTGAGATGAGAAGGAACCAATTATGGGAAGTGCTCCAAGATGGTAGTCCAGGCAAATGCAACACGTGTGAAGGTTTAGAGGCAGGACAGAGTTGCTCTGGAGTTCTCTAGTGCAGGGGGATCTCTCCCCCAGTGAAGAAGCAGCAGTTTATGAAAGGACTTTAGACATGCAGGCAGAGGTCAGATTATGCAGGATTTTCCAGGTCATGGCAAGTGTCATTAATAATGTTCTCTGAAGATGGGGCTTGTAGCAGAAGAAATATGAAATATGAGGCAGAAGATTTAGGTCAAAGTTGAACCTTAAATCACATACCACAGGAAAGATACCTCACCACTCTGCCTCAACTTCTGCATTTATAAAACATCTAATGACCTCAAAAGGTTGTTGTAAAGATCAAATTGGATACCATATATAAACATACTTATAAGAAGTCCGAAAACATGGAAACTGAGATTGCCTGGAAGAAAACAGCCACGAGAAGACAATTACCTGGCAGAGCAGTGAGCTGGTGCACACCTGCGGTGAGAAGCATCAGCAAGAACGTCCAGAGAGTAAAGAGGAGAAAGAGGATTAAACTGCAAAAATAAATAAGATTATTTTAGTAAGGCCTATATGAAACAGACATGACCATAAAGGGTGACCTCCTATAATTATTTGATGACTTTTCCCCTTTGACTGTTCAACTCTTGCTATACCAGACACTAACGTTGCGCACACCCAATAGTTACCCATGAATGTAGCATACCTCCTCTACCGCACCTCAGAAAGACTATTCTTTGGTAAACAACAATTTTCAAAAACTTTTATTTATTTATTTGTTTGTTTGTTTATTTATTTTTAAACTTTTGGTTGGTTCCCTGGCCGGAAATTGAATCAAAAACTTTGATACACAATAATTACTTAATGGCAAAAGATAATATAGTTGACCCTTGAACAACATGGGGGTTAAGGGCATCAAACCCTGGCTCTGTCGAAAATCTGAGTATAACTTTTGACTCCTCAAAACTTAACTATTAATAGCCTACTGTTAACTAGAAGTCTTACTGATAACATAAACAGTAGATTAACACATATTTTGTATGTTGTATGTATTATATATTGTATTCCTGCAAGAAAGTAAGCTAGAAGAAAATGCTATTAAGAAAATCATAAAGAAGAAAAAATAAATTTACAGTATTTATTTTAAAAACTATGTGTGTAAGTGGACCCACACAGTTCAAACCATGTTGTTCAAGGGTCAACTGTACTTTATAATGGACATAATGGGTATTTATGCCTACTGATTATCAGTCCTTGTTCCCAAGAAGACTGGCATGAAATTACCTTTTCATTTCCTTATCCTGGCAAATGTTTCCAGTGGTTAGCACATACCAGCAGCATAGTGTAGTGGAAACAGAACTAGAGTGAGAATTAAAATACCTAACATTTAGTTCCAGTCTACCACTGAGTTGCCATCTATTAAAAACTACATAATTCCTTTAAGGTTCACTATCCTGATCTGTGAAATGGATATAGCGCTGTCTTACCTATTTTACAGGACTACTATCAGGACTAAATGAAACATTGCTTTCAGTTTATAAAGTAATTTCAGTTTCTCTTCTATAAAACATTTATTACCTCAAAAGGTGATTGTGAGGATCAAATGGGATACTATATATAAAAGCCTTTTACTTTATGTTTGCTAGCTTTCTTTGGACTTTTTCCACAATAAATAAACCTCCCCAAAGATTATTCTGAAGGATAATGTCAATGGAACTTAAAAGACTACAAACATGGAGCTGTTCTCTACATCAGAGGTTCCAGTCGCAGTTCTACCAGCTCTATGACTCTGGAAAAAGTGTTTAAATTTCACCTGTAAATAACAGATCTGGACGAGGTGATCCCCAAAGGTCCCCTTCTGCCTTTAGGTTCTCTGATGCCAACACAATTTAGCCATCTAGCTACAGTCTCTCACATACTATCTTAATGACTTTTTCCTTTTCTGCCCACCACCTGCACTACTATTTACTTAATATTTTATATTATTACTCAGCTCTATCATTGCTCTATTTCTAAGAAATGACAACTCTGACATAAGGATTACATCTATTTTATAACTCATCAACAAAATAAAGCAACTTCTCTCCCTCAAAAATCAAAAGCTTCAAACATAAAGGAACATAGCCACTGTCAGTAATTTTAAAACACTCCTCCAAAGGGCTCCCTCAGAGGGTAGCTAGGGACAAGGCTAAGAGGGCAAGACTCTAAGGCCTCGACCACTTTCACCCAAAGCAGCTCTACACTCTTCTGTATGACATGTTTAGGCTTCAATATTACACTTCTCAGCACAGGATTCTGATGTTTAAACCGTAAGAGGATGAGGTTCTTTCTGATTTCTTACTGCAGAGTTCAAAACTAAAATAAAAATGGGATTCCTAAGAAGTATGTGTTACAAGTAATAAACTAAAGACCACAGCTGAACCTAATAATAACAAGTTCTGATCAGTGAATATCGGATATTCTAGGAAAACAGTCCTCTAAGGAAATCAGAATAACATAGGGAACAAGACCCTTACCTCATGTGCACAAGCAGAAATGTGAGGAAAATCAGAAGCCAACACTTTATTCTTTCTAAAGAAAAGGAAATCAAATGATAAAATAAAGATGACAAAGAAAATCTCTTACCTGATTTCGTTCTCGTTTCCCAGCTGATGGTAACCAGAAACTAAAGACAGGGAGAGAACAACAGGAAAGAAAACAGTAAAAGAAGTGGTAGGAAAATTTAGAGAAGAGAAGATAGAAATATTTTGGTATAATGAAGTGAAGAAAAAGAAAGAAATAGGAAAAAGATGAAATTGCAGGAGAAAAGGAGAGAGATATTAAATGTTTATGAACTTTTTTGCAGGAAAAAAGTCTTCAAAGGAAAAACCCTTGTAATGGAATGTAAAAGACTAGATTCTTTAAAAACAAACCCCAGATTATGGTGTGACACCAATGCACTCTCCACTGTGCAGTGATAACAGGATCCCCAATTCAACAAGGGCATAAACTAGATGTATATCTTGTCTATTGTGTAAATTAAAAACTTGACCAGGCTGGATAAGTATAGGATTATAACTGACAAAGATGTGTACAGGCGACATCAAAGAGCCAATCGTGTCAGGGGACAAGGCTGACACAAGAAAAGGTGGACCGATTTTCCTAGAGCTACACAAAGGCTATTTAGATGTACTCATCACAACAGTTAGGACAAAAAGGTATTTCTCTATATAGAGATCTAAAAATGGGAAGAGCATACAAGAGAACGTAGAGGCAATCACCCATTTTGAACAAAAAAATAATTTTAACAGGTAGAAAAATGAGTTTAAGATGTAACATCCTTACTGGAGGCTACTTTATAATGTAGCACCTATAGGTATAAAAAAGCAAAGAAATAAAAGCTAGTCAAGATAGGAAAAAGTAAGCACATTCATAGGTTTTTAGGGTATTAGCTATGCTAACCGCTATGAAGTACTACAAATCTTTAAGATCTCCTCTTTCAGCTCTAAAGCTGGATTCCTAGGTTCCTTCCCTCTGTCTCCTTACCCCAGGAACAGACTAGAATAGCCAGTAAATACATAAGTACTTACTCTTTCTGCCGAGAGTCACTAATGATGTGGCTTATCCTCTCAGTACCCAAAGTACTTATGTTGGTCTCCTGAAAAGACAAGGCAGACAAGAGTGTCATCCAACCACAGAAACAAGTCTGCCTTGTATAAAGCACGATCTGTCATCAAGCTCACACCTTCCTATTACTGTGCCAGCAACCTCAAAGGCTTATTTCAAATGTTAATCTTCAAATCTAACAGCAATTATGTTCCTTCTTTATGGGAATCTATTTTAAAAGTATTTGTTGTTATCCTAGACTTTTCTCTAGTATTCTAAAACTCATTATAAACACTGTTTTACTATATAGAATTTCAATATAATGAAGAATACTTCCTGGAGTTACTAAAGTATATAGAAATAAAAACACTTTCTTTAAAAATCAAACAGCAGCCCATTTTAACAGGCCAGCACATCAAGCTCTCCAGAGTCATATGATTACAGCCCCAACAGCCTTCATAATGGGGTATTTAGAGTGCTCACTGGTAACACCTAAATGTCTGCTAACTAAAATGTATACACATAAAAAGACTTTTGTTTTTTAACTTACAAAAATTGTCACCCTGTATTTTGCCAGTTAAATGACTTCTCTTAAAGTAAAAATAAGTCTGTATAAAGTGGTTCTTAAATTTGGGGTTCTCAAGATTGTAACATGAAATCTTATCCATAACACCACAAACAATTCAGAAACTAATCATCTCCAAAAACCTGGAAAACAGCAGAAGGCACCCACCCTTCATTCAACCTCAGTACATTTATAATGACTATCTACCACAGTACCTGGGGAAACATACCAACAGTACACGAGTCAGAGTTATGCACACATGTAAGTGTCAAGATGAGAGAGCATAATGTCAAGACTGTCAAACCTGTTACTCAAACACATTTGTTTCTGAGCAAATATTATACCTGCATTCACTTATGTGTGCTTAATCATTAGGATACACATTTTAGCAGAACTGGCTATAGAAAAATTAATCTGAGGTCAGATTCTGGGCAAGAATGGAGCTAAATGAAAAGGTTTCACATACCATAGTCCTCCTATTCGTCATCCCTTATGCCTATGCCTCCCATCCCCAGACATAGCCACGGCCATGGAGCCAAGGGAGAAGATGGGTGAAAAATGAGTTATTTGTTACAGCAGAAAAATTATTAAGTTAAAGTGCTGTAATGTTTAAATTTACAGTTTATTACTGTGTAAATTACAAGCAGTACTTTGCGTAATTAGCAGTTCACTGGCAGGGAGCTGTGAATGAAACTCATTATTTATGATTACAATTTAGAAAAAGAAGAAGGATGGGGGAGGGAGAGGAATGGGGGCAAAACAGTGACCTCTGCTAGAAATGACAAATATCCCTTTAAGATGATGAAGATGAATTAAACAAGTAAATATTATTTTATTCATTTGTATTCATTTGAAATCCTTAGAGACATCCAATAGGCCCTAGTTTCCTTCCTTTAAGAAAGCCTTCAAGACAAACTGATTTACGGCTATGGAAGTGGAAGGCTCTTATTTTACGGGAGTTGAAATAAAGTAAGGTGGGTGGTAGGAAGAACATTATCTGTTGAGCCTAACCGATAAAATGAAAAAAAAAAAAAAAAAATCAAACCATCTCTGTTTCCCATTCCCACCTCCTGCTTCCCTTCATCCATGCCCTCACTCCTACCCTGCCTGTCAAGAATAGGCACCCAAAATAGCAAAAGCAGCTTTTTATTGTCAGTAAAATGAGTAATCCAAAAGAAGGTATCATTCTTCTAATAATCAAATGCCTTTGTAATTTGAAATTGAGTTTAAAGATAAAAGGAATCTGAGTTCATCTGGAAATAAACAGCCTCATTTCTTTTGCATGGTTAAAACTTCAAAAAACTGTTCCCTGATGAAACGGTAAAACGGTCTGAGGGCAGCCAGACTGCAGCTCTGACCACTATACACCTGGCCTGGCATAGAGCCTGCCAGAGCAGGTATCCTAAATGCCTATTGAGTGATCAAACAAATTAATGCCTCCTCCTTCCCTACTCTTTGCCCACTGCCATCTTCTCTGACTGGGTATGAGGCCCAATCTTAACCTATTTGCAATCTCAAAGCTAAAGTAAAAAGTAAATAAAATAACTTTTCAAATTTAAGTAAAGAAAAAAAGAGCAGTAAAACTTAGGTTCAATTCTTTACTCTCCACTTCTATCTGGATAACATCAGACATTACTGAACTGTTCTGAATCCAAGTTTTTCTTACCCGCTAAAGGGGAATGCCAGCTTTTTTACAAGGTTTATGGGATTAAATGAACTGAGTGCATAGCACCACAGTCCCTGGCAAAGGCAGAACTGAATAAGTAAGTGGTAGATATGCTCCCTCATGGCCAACAAGGGCTTTTGAAATTTGATAACAG
This sequence comes from Lyroderma lyra, assembly GCA_004026885.1. Taxonomy (NCBI): domain Eukaryota; kingdom Metazoa; phylum Chordata; class Mammalia; order Chiroptera; family Megadermatidae; genus Lyroderma; species Lyroderma lyra. The sequence goes on from PVJL010001604.1 coordinate 194,614, forward strand.
GTTTTCTTTTTCCCCACTTTTTTCTTTTTAATGAATTCTAGAATAAAAGACTAAAGTTAGGATAAATGCATTCATGAGTTCAGGAGGAGTCATAAAGAAGCCAGGAATATTTAAACTGACATAATATCAGATTAATCGAAAAAACAGAAGAGAGAGATTAGGCCTGTAGATAACAGACAATGTCCTGACAGTGTTTGCTTTGTTAGATCTTCTATATGAATTAAGCTTCATCTTTTCTGTGTGTATCCATTCATATCCTACATAATGTTCACTCTTGTGAACTCACAAAATATTCCAATTGGCTTAATTAACTCCAGGGAGTTCTGCAGCACCTTTGATCATCAAGAGGGTACACAAACCCCAGGGGAAGTATTATCCTCCCACTGAGCCTAGTAACCAGAGAGAACTATCACCTTCCCAACAAGCCTTCTTCGCCCCTTTCTGAGGCATCTAGCTGCAGCTCCAGGCAGACGATTCAAGCGAGCATGGTACCCTAAAAAAAAGAAGTCCTCAGTAACTGAATGAGGAAAATTCATTAGCAATCATATGTATGACTCTAGTATACCAAAGGCCTTATCAATGCCACCCCAGTACCTTACTAGACTGACCCTTAAACTAGTATCACTATCACTATTTGTCAAGGATTTATTATTCATTCCCATGTCTTTGTCACCCAGCAGTATGATTTTAGGCATGTCATTTATCTTTGACCTAGGCATCCTTGTCTATTACATAAAAGAGGGATAACCACTTGCTCAGTCCTATCTTATGGGGGTGCTTTGAAACCTAATGAAATAGCACATGGAAGCTACTTTATACACTGAAAAAAGCTGATACAAATATAAGGTACTATCAACAATTTCTAATTATAAGTTAAATACTAGTTATTACTCAAAAACATTTAAATTCATGAAATAATGGAAAGAATAGCATATACAATATCATCCCATTTTTCTGATTGCTGTATGTGTTCTACACATAAAGACAACTGAAAGAACCACAAAAATGACACCGTCTCTGGGTGTGGGATTACAGGCCACTTTAAGTTTCTTCTTCTTCCTATGCTTGCTTATTTGTGTGTATTTTAAGCGGTCCATGAAGAACTTCTAGCAATGGTCATTGGATCATTCGATGAACATTATTAAGGCAGCAAACAATGTGCCTCAGCCAGAAAGCAGTCTTTACCAAGAACCAATTTCTGTGAGAAGGGCTTTCTATCACCAAATTCAACAAAATGCTATGGAACAGGAGTGTACAGCTCTTAGTGTAATTCTTATTACAACACCTGTACAACAAATACATTGTAACTAACTGGTTGACTATTAATTACCAGGAATCCTAGAATCATAAATGTATAGAGCTAAAAGAAACCTGTGAAACAGTTTTGTTTAATGTCACAGTATCTTAAATGACCCTGACGTTCCCAAAGAAATGAAGGGATTGTCACAATCAGAGCTAGGCAGAAGTCCCAGAGAGTTTGCCATCACGTTTCCTTTTTCCTGTCCCAGGCTTTCCCCCCAACCCTGCTACGTCATAAGTGAAAGAAAAGCAAAAGGAAGGGTTATGTATTTGTGTTGAGGTTTGCAATAGTAAAATTATTAAAATAAAATTTTTTAAGAATATTTTTATATCACTCTTTCAAAAAATGCCATTATATCTTGTATGTGAATGTTCTTATTGAAATCTGTTTTCTTCTAAGACCCACTACTCGAGGCTTCGTGAACACTCAACAGCCATCAGGATTCCTAAATCTGGCACCAATGGCAATGGCTAGCAGAAGAACCCTGCTGTACATCCAAGAGTCTCCGAGGGCTGGTTTAGGTAGGACTGGCAAGAACCTCAGGCTTCGGGATTCACCCTTGAATCCTCTAGCAGAACCCCTGGACCAGTTCCAAATTCAGACAGTTAATGTGTGCAGGAGCATGGATACCATGAGAAAATTCCCCCCGAAGAGAACCACAGAAGTGAGAAGTGCGTTTTGGGGTCCTTAGCACTCACCTCTCTGAGCTGGCCGAGAGGGTAAAAGGAACGTGGAGTCTGAAAGTTTACCCAGGCCGGAGTCCATTCGTTCCGCTTCAGAGCAGCGGTCGGGAGCCCACTGGGGCAGCAGCTTGGGGACCGAGAATCCTGGGACGCACTCTCCTTCATAGAACCAGTCACTCTGCTCATCGTCCCCTGCAGGACAGAGACCATCTCACACACTGGAATCCAATGTGCTCTATCAAACACCGAGCAGGGGGTGACTGCTCAGTGCTGCAGGTTTAATTACGCTTTTAAAATAAAGTCTAAGTACAAAATTTGTTTTGTTCCTTCTTGATCCACCTTGTAATGAAAACTGGGACATGAAACCAGTTGCACACAAACGTCACAATGTGTTAGCTGGCCTGCTTTTAGCAGTAAAAACAAATAAAGCTACCATTTCCTAAGCTGATGAAAAATCTGCAGACGCTACCTCTTCCAAACCTTAAACTAACTCCACTTACAAATGAGGCAACTAAAGCCCAAAGTAGTTCAAATCAAAGTAGTAATGATGCAGCTAGTATGTGAACTCAAAGCCTAACTCACTCCAAAGCCTTTACCACAAGAAAAAACTGCCTTCCATGTGCCATTCCCAACAGTATAGACGAACTTGGGGATTCAAAGCCCACACATGTTTCTCAATCAGTAACTAGCTTTTCCTCGGGGATTTCCTGCTATTTGCATTTCTCATAATAGGTGAATAAAGAATGTATACTCGTACCTCATTTTTTCCTTGGTATCTCATTAATGGGACAGAAATCTTCTTGAAACCAGTGATCCAGGAAAAAAATAACCACAGACACAAATAATATAACCCCCCAAGGCTTGTCAAGAAGTTATATCATTTGCCCAAGACCATACTCTTTGCTAATGACAAAATTAAGACTAGATCCATATATCCATACTCTTAATTCAAACTCCTATTGGTTGCAATGATAACATCTCAGTTTCCAAGGGAGCACACTTCCTCATCCCACTGGGCTTAGTCATACGACCTGCTTTAGGTAGTAGAACATTAGCAGATGTGGTTGTAGAATGTTCTACAATCTTCTATGAGAAACCAACAATTCTTTATCAGTGAAAAGATTTTCCAAAGGCCCAAAACTTAATTTGTCATAATAGGTCCACACTTTCTTACACCTCTAATTACGCCTCATAACCTTTACGAGGTACATTATGATACTTCACAGCCTTGCAGTAAAAGCAAAAAAAGAGAGCACATATTAGTAATTCTGAACAGTATGCGCCAGTTCATTCATGGAAAGACCACGAGACTTTCCTGGTATGAGGTAAGAGAATCAAGACCCTGGCTAGAGCCTGCCTCTAATGACAACTAGCTCCCTGAGAATCAGAAAGGGACAGATATGTACTCCCCATTTTCACACAGAAGGAAGCTGAACAACTCCATGCAGGCCCACAACTCTGAGGCACAGGTGAGACACTGTCCCCCATGTTCTCTCTCCAAAATCAGGACTCAAGGATCCTTTCACAGTCCCAGGATCCTTTCAGTTACTAGGGAGCCTATCCGGATCAGCCTGGACATGGAGCCCCCATGCCTCTGTCCTTCAATCACTTAACCCTTGGAGAAAAATCACTGGAGCAGACTTTAGAGATCTATAAACCCCTTATTTAAAATAAGAAGGAGTTCCCTGGTGGTGCAGTGGCTTAAGGCTTCGGCGCTAGCGCTGTCAGCGCTGCGGCTTAGGTTCGATTCCCAGCCAGGGAGCTACCCACATACCAAAAAGCAAGAAAAATAAAATAAAATAAAATAAAATGTAGCTGGCATACAGTATTATTAAAAAAAAAAAAAAAAGGAAAGAAAACTATAGTCCAAAGGAGCTATATGAAATCCTTATTGGTATATAATTAGTGTGGCCCTAAGCAATTACACAGGACAAGAACAAAGTTTCAAATTACTGTCTATGTAGTAAAAATACAGAACTGAAAATTAACATAAATGAGCCTTATTCATAGTGCTCTTTGCTAAACTTCAGGAGTTTTAATTTTAGAAAGATATTCTCTATATTTACCCAGAACACTGTGATCTTTCATAAATAAGGTTACAGTATAAATAAATACTACCTATGTAAAAATAAGAATGTCTTTTAACATAAAAAAAACAGGAGTAATATATGAGGTTATTTTTTTTTGGTTGCAATAAAAAGCAACTTCCCAAAGTCTCATCCTTGATACTGTAACCCCTGAATCAGCAATTCTCCAAGTCTGAACTACCTGCTTAAAAATCTCCCAGGTGCTTGTGAAAAACGCAGATCCCAGGGGCAAACTCAAGACCTATTTGATTTCTAGGAGCTCAGAAATCTGCAGTGTTAACAGTTCCCCAGGTGGCTCTTATATGCTCTAAAGTTTGAGAACCGCTGCCATAGGCAACCATCCCATTCATAGTGAGTCACTCCTATAATCATTACGGTCTTCTCAGAAACAATGAACCAAGGTCCCAAAGCAGGGCTCAAGATTACCTTGCCGTCCTTCATCGTTTGTAAAGAGCCCTGTGTCACTGCTGCTACACACACTGCTGGTTTCACTGGGGGAGAAAAAAAAAAAAAAAGAGTAAAACACAAGAGAACACATCAGTTCCAGTCAAAAACTAAGTGCTATCCATTCTTCCTCTGGTTTTCACATGAAAAGATCCCAAGTTTCCCTAATTTCATTAGCCAATCAGCAATGTAAATTTCATAGCTAAATCATAGGGTAAAGTTTATTCTCTCCCAACAGCAAAAGAAATGTAAGAAGAGAATTCTAAAACTTTTATGTACATTTCAAAGTACTCTTAAAATATCTAAAGTCACTATATTAATTTAGTATTAGAATGCTATTTATTAAGGCTTATAAAAGTAATTTCACCTGGTTTGGTATATTAAAACAAACAACATAAATTTACAAATTAACCAACAAATTTTATTTTTAAATATTGTCAAGTATCAGTTTCAAACAAAGCTATCCAACTTTAATAAGACAGCTAGCATCCCTCAAGTTTTGTCCCCATTTATAAAACAGCAAACAAAAATACATGAACAGGAAAAAGTCAGTATGACAAGTTATATTGTCTAAATTTAATGTCTTCCTTGATACCAAGGCATTACAACAAGTCATTTTTAAAAAGAAAAGGCTAAATATAAAACTACAAAGAAAAACTCCATTTGAACTCACTGAAATAAAACTTTCACCCCATAGAATTCTGTCCAATAAGCTTCATTTTCTGAGCTACTGCTGAGAATGTCTGCCTCTTCTGGGGCTGTATTTCTTTTACCTAATCTTTATCAAATTTGATTTATCTAGTTCAAAAAAAATTCTCTATTCTTTACAATATTTATTGGGGTGTTTCCTTCCAAGCTAGTCAATTTTTTTCACTTGCTCTAGCAGACAGAAGAAACCAAATCAAGGTAGAAACATTCCCATCATGCTGCATAAGGAAGAGGCTTAGCAAAATCCTAGGCTACATTTCTGGATCAAAACTCTAAAAATATTTTGTACTTTGCCATATTTTCAAATATCCTGCCAATACTAAATTCTAAAAATGCTGGTTAAATTAAGTAAAAATGCTTTCCTCACTTAAGCTTGTCTCTGAATAACTGATCCAAGAGACTTGTTGCAGCAAGAGCCAATAAAACATACCGAATTTCTTTAAAGATTGTTTCATTTTTTTCTTCTGTACTTGTAAGTGGGAACATTTGCAGGTGTCACTGTAAGAAATGTCTTACAAAACTATACCACTATACTACAAACACACCTTTACCGAGTACTACATTCCTCTGACTTGAGAGTTCAAAGAACTGTGCTGCTGAACTTAATGGTTTTTGTATTTTTAACAAATCTTTAATATTAATGGTCTAACTCCACTGACACATTATACTACATATCCTCGCATATTACTACTTTATTATTCCCGTCTTGCCTTGAAGATAAAACAAACTGTATGGTGTTTAACTCCTCTTGGTATGAAGAAGGGCTTATAAAGCACATTAGGCCATGGGACAGATATTCTACTCCACCATCGTGTTAGAGCCTTTACTGGTTAGCAGTTATTACTAACTGAGATTTAGGGGTCAGCAAACAATAGCCAGTCACCTATTTTTATATGGCCTATGAGTTAAGAATGGTTTTTACAGTTTTAATCCATGGGGGAAAAAATGAAAAGAATATTTTGACATGTGGAAGTGATACAAAGTTCAAATTTCAGTGTCCATAAATAAAGTTCTATTAGAATATAGCCACACTCATTCATTTGTTCTGTATCTTCTTTCACACAACTGCAAAGTTGAGTAGTTGCAACAAAGAACATGTTGCCCACAAAGCCCAAAAATATTTACTATCTGGCTCTTTACAGAGGAAAAGTGCTGATCCCTGCTCTACATGTAGCATAAGTTCTAGTCTGCAATGTCAATGGTCCCCTCTGAATATTTCCAATTAAAAAATTAAAGCTGTTGCTTTCTTACAAAGTTCTATCAATTTTTTTCCCACTCATTTCCAGCCACTGGTAGGAACTACAAGATCCAGTGATTTCTTGATCCCTTTTTTTTTTTTGCATGGATTTACATTCTCTCCTCATATTCTAAATAAAAAGGTCAAGCTCAAAGAAATCTGCTGGATGAAAAAAGTTGCTGGTAACCTAAAACCTTCCTGCCACTGCACATCTTCTATTTTTGTCAACAGCATTTATTTTAGGAGATTCACTACTCTTGAAAGAGCTTGGACTAATCTCTTCTGTATATAAATTTTCTGTATATAATTAATTAGAGTAATGGAAATGATGTCATAGAACTATCACCAGGATTTTAAGATTATGATCAAGGGAGATATGTATTTTCTTCATCAAGAAAATAATTTATCTGCGGCCTGGATTTGATTCCCAGCCAGGGAAAAACCAAAAAAAAAAAAAAAAAAAAAAAAAATTACGTCTTACAGAACACTTAGTACATAAAAGTATCATCATTACTCCAGTATCTGGAAACAACAATTTCCTCTGATAACATCTGCTAATTCTATTTATTCCCTCAAAGAAACTGGCATTGCAGAAATCTAATTATATGTAAGAAACTGTTACTGTAATTTAATTGAGGAGGAAAAAAACAGGAACTTCATGGCATATTTGCATATAAGCACTATGATAAAGCATGCAAAAATGTAGTGCTAGCTATGAAGTTGAAGCAAATATTTCTTCTTCCAAGTTACAGGTCACAGTTGTCCAGTCCTGCAGCCTCCCTTCACATCTGGCTCAGAGATTATGATTTAAAAATAAAATCAGATTAGCAGGATTTTAATAATGATTTAGTCAACTATAAAATATTAACTTATCTAATTAAACAGATTATTTAATATCCTGTCAAAAATAAGCTCTTTCAATAAAGACAATGATAGTACCTTTGCCAATCACAACGTCAAAAAGTTAAAAGATGTAAGGTTCCTATTCATTTTTCCTATTCCAAAACCTTCAAATGTGTTCCAAAACCTTCAAATTTTTTGCTATGAGCCTTTTTACATACTAGGCAAGAGGGGAAAGCTCTGTTCTTCATTTTTATAAGGAAAAAAATGTGATCCTACCTCTAGTGTCACTCCACTTGTGGTCCTCTGGAGCTGAGTCGGGAAGACAAAAACTCAGCCTTTATTAATCTTCAGAAAAAGCCCACCAAGATAGGAGGTAATGAAACCTCGTCTGTTCTAAAATGGCAGCAACTCCTAGAGGCATCAATGCCTCCTGTCTTTGCCTAGGGAGCTGTTCTGTACTCTCTGTTTTTATTATTCTAATCTATAAATAGCTTGCATACAAAAATCTTCCTGGAATATTTCTAAAATATTCTGGAGCAAGAATGTATTAACCCTACAAATAATTCATACATCATTAAAAAAATTCAATCCCAAATTGGGCCAATAAAAAGTCTCTTAACAGGAAAAGGAGGAGGAAGTATTCCCTAGCCTCCCACCCCTCATTTCTCCTGAACTTCCACTCATTCACTTAGTAAGCATTTATTAAGTATGTGCTATATACCAAACACTGCTATAACCAGCCCTACAACTAAAGAAGAAACATGTCAATCAATTTAAATGCATGTATTTTATTAAAAACTTAGTCTAGACCAATGGTTCTCAACCTTCCTAATGCCGCAACCCTTTAATACAGTTCCTCATGTTGTGGTGACCTCCAACCATAAAATTATTTTCGTTGCTACTTCATAACTGTACTTTTGCTACTGTTATGAATCATAATGTAAATACCTGATATGCGGGATGTATTTTCATTGTTACAAATTGAACATAAAGCATAGTGATTAATCACAAAAACAATATATAATTATATATTGTGAAAGATTTATTTCTATTTACAAATAAATAAAATTTTGTCTTGAAGGATGATGTAGCATGGGTAACAGTCTTAATATAACAACAGTAAACTACATTGCTACATTTTGCGACAGTATGCGCAAAAAGCCAGTATGCGTCAGTGTGCAGGTTGAGATTGCTTCTTTCTCACCAGATCAGAAATTCTCGGGGCAGTCTTTGTAAGAGCACAACGAAGATCATCTTCCACAACAAGTCTACTTCTGTATTTAGACTTGATAACCAACATGCTGGAAAACCCCGTTTCACGAAGATATGTTGATGGAAATGGAAGAAGAAGGCGCAACACAGTCTCAGACAGAGCAGGATATGACTGCAAACACTTGATCCAGAATTTTGTAACTGGCATTGCAGAGAAATCAGTTCTCACTGCATCGCTGTTAATGAGTTTAATGAACTCCTCTTGTGCTGTCTCAGGAACATCTTCAACTGTGACTGTGAATGGGCTTCTGGCCAGTGCAAATGGGGTGTCAGGGAGATTTGGAAAGTACAATGAAATTTCATCTGCAAGCATGTGCAGGTGTTCTTTCACAGAAATTATCATCGTAATCCTTTTGTCTGGTTCAATGTCATGTTCCTCAAAGAAAGCAGATAAGGTAGGCAACATGTAAATTTTATTTTCATCCAATTTTTTTGTCAAAGCTGAAGTTTCATTTGGAACAATCAGATCTTTTCAGACAAATCAAGGCATGTTGCATTTGGTCCTTACAGTAATAAATTTAACTCATTCAAGGTGGCAAAGATGTCAACCAAGTAAGCTATTTTCTGCAGTTCACTTTTATCGTTGAAAAGTGCTTCGAACTGCAGTCTTGCCTTCTGATCGAAAAACATTTTGAGTTCATCATGAAGCTCAAAAACACGTTTTAAAACTTCTCCTCTCGACAACCATCTCACTTCAGTGTGAAATAGTAGACCACTGTTCAGCGCATCCAACTCGTTGCACAGTTGCGTAAACAGTCAACTGTTTAAAGTGCTTGCCTTTACAAAACTGCCAGAACTTATGACGCTTTTCATTACTTCTTGTAATTCTTGTGGCAGTGTCTTCATTGCTAATATTTGCTGATGAATCATACAGTGAGTTCCGATGACTTTTGGTGACTCATTCAGTACCAAATGTTGAAATCCAGATTGACATCCTAGCATAGCTGGAGCACCATCTGTGCAAACACCACAAACCTTTTCCCAAGAGATCTTATGCTCTTTCAGAAATGGAGTTCCCTGATGGTGTAGTGGCTTAGGGCTTCAGCGGTGGCACTGTCAGCGCTGCGGCCTGGGTTCGATTCCCAGTCAGGGAACTACCCGCATACCAAAAAGAAAAAAAAAAAAAGAAATGAACCAACTGTGTCAAATAAATCACGTGCAGTAGTTGTCATTTCAAGAGGTTTGCAAAAAAGAAACTCATCTTTAATGTCACCATCATTAATATATCTCATGTAAACCAGTAACTGTGAACAGTTTGCAACGTCTGTAGATTCATCAAGCTGGATACTAAATATTTGAAGTGGAACAGATTTAATTTCCTGGATTACCTGATCAAGAATATCAGCAGACATGTCATCTATTTTTCTGCGGACAATGTCTTTGGTAAAGTAACTGCACTCAATTTTGTAACAAATTCATCTCCAATCATAACTTGAACAATGTCTTTGGCTGCTGGCAACAGTAAATCCTCAGCAATGGTGTGACGTTTCAGAGTTCTGGTGATTCTGAGTGCCACCAATTATGAAGCTTCAACGGCTGCTACGTTTTGTTTGTGGTACTTGCCACCAGTGTAAAGTCTGGCTTTCTTGAGTCCATCAGCTTTGCTTCTAAAATAGTTGGTATCCTTGCCGGCAATGTTCAGATGTTTGCTATCAAAATAGCGTTTTAGTTTGTTTGGCTTCATAGATTCGGCTGATAGAACTTCATCACAACAAATAACACATTGCGGTTTCTCAACTCCTGCTGTAATTACCATACTGTAAAAAAATCCTCACTATATTTTCTTTTCTTAACGTTCTTCTCTACACGATCCATTGTCATGGGATGGTTTGCTAGTGAAAATAATATGTAACAATAGCTTTAATAATACAAAAGATGATACATGGCATATCAGTTCATTAAAGTTTCCTATGATTTACCATTCTCTGTGTTGTTTTTTTACATACCTGTCACTATCACAAGGGGCAGTATTCACACCAATCACAGCTGAATATAAAAAGACAAATCAGCATCCAGATTAAGTTCCCATGGTACAGATATATTTGTTTTGCAGTTGATGATTTTACAGTACATGATTTTACATTTACCCAGTAATTATAATTCATGAAGTGTCGTTTTACCTCCAATACTGCTGCTTTCAACACAGTAGCTGCTTTTAACAGAGTAGCTGCTTTCAGCACAGCAGCTGCTTTCTACACAGTAGCTGCTCTCTACACATGTGACTGGTCCGCACAAGTACATTATGGTGCCAACCCTGTCACATACACCTGTATTTGTATGGGGTGTATGTGATGGGGTTGGCGTGATGATGTTATCACGCCGGGTACTCGCATGTGGGCGTTATCTGCATGTGGGCGGACCCGCCTGGAGACAGATAAAGGAATGGTGTCTCTGTTCCTAAGACCTTCAGAAATATGTGTTTTCCGATGGTCTTAGGAGACCCCTGTGAAAGGGTCGTTCGACCCTCAAAGGGGTCGCGACCCACAGGTTGAGAACCACTGGTCTAGACTATGAGAGAAGAGTGTGACAAGGTAGGAGAAGAATGCTTTCTACTGAAGAATATAATGCAAAATAAGGGGTGGTACAAGCCTAGAATTTAACCTTGTGCTAGGGAAATCACCCCATTTAGAAGCCAGAAAATGTCTCAAAAATATTCATATGTAAATAAAAGTAGTAATACATCACAATTCTCTATAATGGTTTTCACTTAAAAAATGTTCCCACACTTAATTCAGCAGCATATCTACCAGTTTAAAAGAGACAAAATTACAGCCTGGATTTCGGGCTGCCAATACCTATCAGTAGGTTACCATCTGAGATTCTTACTCATAAATGTGTCTTTTACATCTGATTTTAAAATAAACAAGCAGGACAGAATTTATGGCTTGCATCATCATGCTAATAAATAAGGGGTGTTCATTTTTTCATTAAATAATAATGCATTTAAGGAAAATTTTAAATTGTCCTAGAATTTAGAAAAACAGAAAGAAAAAATGTCACTCCTGGACACATTGCCCAATTTTGTCCCTTTTTCCTGGGTGGAGGTAGTGCGTTTGTAACCATACATAATCAGATTGAGTGAGAGGTTTTTCTGAGAAATATCTCACACCAATTGCAAAATTATTCCCATAATAAATTATGAGAATGTATAATGAAGGAGTTTTTCCATTTCGTTCAGATGGCACCATGAAGGGAGCAACCTCTCCAGTTTCACAGGTTCATTAATGAGGCCACTGCGACCAGATACACTTTGCAAAGATAATGATTTTCCTCAGGACTCTGCTATTGAGCTGGGGGCTAGCCTTCGAGACGTCCACCCATCCTTTCAAGGCTTACCTTTTCTTAGAGCTAATAGTGATTCATCTTCAGTTAGATGAAATGTCTTTTCAGAGTAAATTCTTAAGGGGCATACATCCTGAGACCTGCATATCTGAGAATGTCTTTGTGCTGTCTTTCTGTATGAAATGTATCTTCATTGTTTATCAGGGGGTAAGGGGTGGGGAGATCAACCTTTCCCCACTCAAAACCCTCTAGGCGAATGCAGCCTCTGACATTTAGTACTATAGGGATGAATGTCAGCATTATTTTTTCATTCCTTTTAAGATTTTTCTTTATACCTGTCCCACCCTCACCACCAATGCAGAATGCAAAAACATTGCCAGGATATAGGTAGAGGTCTCCTTTCATTGGTTTTCCCTTTTAATCGTTATACTTAATTTTTTCAACCCAGAAACACTTTTTCCCTTCAGTTATATTTTTAAAATCATTCTTCTGTTCCAATACTTTGGTTTCTTCCTTGGGAATAATTACATACTTGCAGACTGGGTCTCTATTCTCTGTCCTCTAGGTGCATCACCTTCTCTCTCATTTTTATCTCCTCTGCATTTTTGGGAGGACTTCCAAAGTTTTCCATATCATGAACTCACTGTTCTGCAGAATGAACTGCCTATCAATTACATTTCAAATTTCCCTCAATTTTTCCTCCCATACTATACTGGGTTTTCAAATAGTCATCTTTCTGTCCTTATGACTCACTGCTCCTGTTCTAAAGTGATTATATCTTCTTGCACCCTAATGAAGATTTTCTAAAATGTTCTCCTTGGTTTCCACTGGCAATCATTTTCAAAGATGTGTTCTTCCTCTGAACTTTCAGGATAATGTTCCCTTTCCTTTATTCTGTAGAACTTATTCAAAGGCCTTTTTTAAAGAACTGGTTTACCTAGAATCTGGTATTTTCCGGGGATATGGGTAACATGTTGTTCTCACATCTACAACTGGCCAAGAGGATAGATTAATTCCCAGTGTCACTGGTAGACTTTTATCTCATATAGCTATGTTGGACTGAGATAGACTCTTCTAACCCTCACTGCCTGATTCTAACCCCATTCTGGGAGTCTGCAATAAATGGAGGTATATAAAATACTACAATTTCCAGAATGCTCTACTATGAGTGGTTTTTCCTTCTCTGCCCATTCCAAGAGTAAACTTTATCTTTGGAGACTATATTTCCTAGGATTCAATATGCTATGACAGCCTCCTACCCGTAAACACAAACACACAGAAAACACTAAGATTCCCGATCTAAGTGTATTCTGGGAGTTACAGCCTCCAAATAGAAATGGAAAGATACTGACTGGGAAGTAAAGAATGGAGTAACACTCTGGCTCAAACTGTTGCTACCCAGTTTCCTGACTGAACTGGACCTTGCATTTCTGAACCAAGGGCTGACTAGAGACAGAATGCAGGGCCTCACATTCCACCTTTAGGGCAGGCTCAGCACTGCTGGTGAGGGCCTCCAATTGAACTCTCCAATGCAGTTCTACCAGCCTTGTAGTTGGGGGAAATCTTGGCATAGGTCAACTGTAAATCCTAGTTTCTGGTGATGTGAGTTTGCAATGTTTTCTGTCTTCAAAAGTAGTGTAGTAGGCAGTGGAGACTGCTTATCAGATGCTTATAAAAAATGAAGTTACTATGATGCAAAGGAGGTTGTGACTAAAAAGAATTACAGAATTTCAGAATTACAGAGGTCATTGAGTTCAACCTCTCCAACTTTACAGTAACTCATAAGTGGTCACGATGCCCAGCCTTAAATCCCTCCAGGCATCTAGAGCTTATTAGCTGGTAAAACAATTCACTTCATTTTTACAGAGTTCTAATTTTTAGAACGTTATATTTTATACTGATATCTATGAGTCCTAGTTCCTTACTCTGGAGCCATACAGAATAATCCTAACATTTCTTTCAAGACAGATCCTCAAATACAATAGCATCAAATCTACCTCCCAAGTTGTCCTTTACAGTTGTTCCTAAGGATGTACTAGCAAACTTTGACTAAATCTATATAATTAGGCAATTAAGTTTGTGAACTTGCCACTGTGCACTTACACTGGCAGCACTGTACAAACAACTCGGTAAGGTTTCATAACCTTGGTATATCTGTGTCTTACAGCTGTGTTCATGTCAACAAGTGGCAGTATCTTACTGAGTGGTGTTCGTTATTGTGTGTTTTTGTTGGGGCTTGAGTTAGAGCAATGAACAAATATTAAATTTCTTGTTAAACTTGGCAAGAGTAGAAGTGAAATCAGGAATATGTTAATCCAAGTTTATGGAGATAATGTCATGAAGAAAAGGGCAGCGTACAAATGGATTAATTGTTTTGCTGAGAGGAGAAAAAGTGTCACTGATGAAGAGAGGTCAGGGCAGCCAGTAACAAGAATTGATGAAAACATTACAAAAATTTGTCAAAATTGTGGGTCAAAATTGTCGGTTGACTGCGAGAAGGATAGCAGACCAAGTAAACATTGATAGAGAACCAGGAAAATCTTAACTGAAAATCTTGTCATGAGAAATGTATGTGCAAAAATAGTCCCAAAGGAGCTCACTGATTAACAAAAGCAAAGGAGAGCTGAAGTTTGCCAAGATCTTGTGGAAAGGCAAGAAATGTGGGCCATGTTACCACTTATGATGAAACCAATACAACCTTGAAACAAAGCGTCAAAGTGCACAATGGAAGTCAGTCAGTTCTTCACCACCAAAAAAGTTCCATCAGTCCAAATCAAGAGTCAAAACACTGTTACTAATCTTTTTTGATTATCAGAGGGATTGTTCATTATGAGTTTGTACCAGTTTGTACCAACTGGACAAACAGTCAACCAAGTTTACTATTAGGAAGTGCTGAAAAAGCTGCATGAAAAAGTTAAGACAAAACAACCTGAACCTTTCACCAGCAACTCACAGCTCTTGGATCACAACAATGCAGGAGCTCACATGGCACTGTCTGTGAGGAAGTTTGTAGCCAGTAAACAAATAAGTGTATGGGAACACCCTCCCTACTCACTTGATCTGGCCCCCAATGACTTTTTTCTTTACGCAAAGATAAAGGAAATACTGAAAGGGAGGCATTTTGATGACATTCAGGACATCAAGGGTAACACGACGACAGCTCTGGTAGCCATTTCATAAAAAGAGTTCCAAAATTGCTGTGAAGGGTGGACTAAGTGTTGGCATCAGTGCATAACTTCCCAAGGTGGGTACTTCAAAGGAGATCATAGTGATATGCAGCAATGAGGTATACAGCACATTTTCTAGGATGAGTTCGCAAACTTAACTGTCAGACCTAGTGAGCATACTATAGTAGCTATTCAATACTCTCAAATGCAATATTACCATTTGCAACAATGGTAAATATACTCTTGGTCAGCATCCCTCTTTGCAGAATAGAAAACAACATCTTCAACCTACCACATATATTCTTTTCCACAGCTCCAGTAACCTCTGATTAATGACCTCCACTTGCAAAGGAGGCTACTTACCTTAACCATGAAATAATGAAAGCTATTGATCCAACAAGCTACTGCTATAGAGTGTTATTGATCACACAATCTTTGGTTAAAATGGTCCTCATTTAGCAATTTCACTATCGCAAACACCTGGAGCAAAGCACACTCATAATTAAGAGAGTTTGGGGGAGTTAAAGTGAGAGGTGATGGACAGAGATCTTGGCTTTCTCTCATATATTCTTGCTTCTGAGCTATTGTTTGTGTCAGAAGGGATATTGATTTTCTATAAAAATAAGAAAACAAGAGGCACCAAGGGGCCGCAGAAGGTCAGCTCAGACTGGAGAAGGAGGGGGAAGGTTTAGCACTCTATCTCTGTCACTTGCCTTCCAAGAGAAAGGAATATTTTCTTTCTTGTAAGATCAGCCTCTAATACATCACCTTAGGAAAGGCTCCTGAGTGCGACTTCAGGCCATCACCAAACCAATTTCACTTATGAAATAAAAGAAGCTAAACTATACTCAAAGAGAACAAATGAATGATGTGTTAATGAAGAATTAAGCAAACAGCCTATGAATCACCTAATTAATAGCTGTTATGTAAGCAATTTTAATAAAGATTAGCAGAAAATAATTTTACAAAAGAAGTGTTCCATTCTAGAATGGAACACAAGCACAGAAAAATATTAAAATAATAACTGTTTTTGCAGGCATAAGACAACTATTACATCATAACCATCTTTATAGTTCCTCAGAATTCTTGAGAGATTGGTTGGTGTAGAACTGATTAAGAACAGAAAGAGAAAAGCAAAAAGAATTATTGATTAAGCTTAAAAACTACTCCACCATGTTTAATTAGCACAGTGAAGTTAAGGAAATTAGAAATAAAGCTCACTGATTGAGACATACATTTTCAAACCTAAAACACCTAATACATGCTTTTTAAAAGCACTCTATCCATTGCCTAGGCTACACTAAGCTTAATGATCAACTTCATCCTAATAATTTTGCAAGTTGAATCATTCCGACATTTTGACTACTATGTGAATAAACTGGCACATCCAACCATATTTAAAAGAGTAACCAAGAGAATTCTTGAAAGTATTTCTTTTAATGCAGAAAAAAAGTAGAAAAAGTTTGACAGAATCAACAACTCACCAAGACAGTATAATGTCTAAATCATAAACTATTATCTACTTAAGCACACTCAAATGCTACTCCTGTTTATAAGATGTGCTAAATAATCAAAGGCAGATTTTTAGTTCCACTCATTGTTAAGAGGCTGAACATAACATGCAATTAAAGAATAAGTAAGTATTACCCCTTTTTCCCCACAGAGTAGATTTAGAGGGGAAAATACAAACATTTGTTTGTAACTACAGATGAATTAGCATAAGTCAAGAAGAATTTAAGACTCCTAAATAATTACACTCTGAAGAAGAATTTTTCTCATTCTATTTTTTGCTACTATTCAACCCATCATTCCCTAATAACTACAAAGACTTTGGTATCCACACTACTGAAAAAACTCTTAAAATCATGAGAGAGAGCCCAAATGGGAAAAACAGGGCTCTTCACAATTATTGCTGCCTACTTCAACTTATCCAGGCTCTCAGATAACTAGAACGTACAATGTCACAACCTGACTATAATGTGCAATAGATGTGTCTGTGGTAAGAAGGAACTGGACAGACTGAAATGTCTCACAGGCTCTGCATACAGCTGTTACCTTAGAGTAAACAGAGTTAGTTAACACTATCTCACACACACAATTATGTCATTGTTTAACAAGAAACTCTAGGAAAGAAATATATGCAAGCTACTATCCCAAAAAGCTATTTTTAAAATAGCTATTCTCAACAGTAAGATTACTATCTGGTATGTATGCTCAATATTGAAACAAACTTGAACGCCTCATTTGAGGTCTTCAATATTGTAAAAGGCTACAAGCTGACTGAGCAATTCTTGTTTCATTAAAAATAGCATGATGAGAAAAAAATCTTTATAATCCAAAATTAGACATATAAATTGGTTAGGCAGACCTTAGAATATATTAGAGCAAAATTAGGAAAGGCAAAGTATAACCCTACCTAGTTTTGCAGACTGGCAATATAAAGTTAGTAAGAAAAATTTTTTTTAACTGATTAAAAACCACCCATGAAAGGTACCGGCATACAGACCTAAACAGCCTTTCCAGTTACTAACACAGTCTCACCTCAGAACTCCCAAAATTTGTGTCTTTGTTTTTCAGACAATCTTCAGAAGTAAAGTCCTAAGAAAGGTCATACATTCTAAGATTGTAAAAGTTAAGATAAGACAGAAAAAGAGCCATGGAAAAGGCAAAGGCAAAGGTCAGGAAAACATGGTGGTTAAATATGAACTTTGGAATCAGGTTTGATTCCCAGTTTTGCCACTGGCTGACCTTGGGGAAAGTATCTAACTACTCTTAACTTCCATTTCCTCTTCTATAAAATACAAATAGTGGTACCTATCACAGAGTGGGGTTGTGAACATTAAATAAGAATATATATTACACGCAATAGTACAGTGGCTGGCACACAGTTAGTGCCAAAGAATTGCTAACTAATATTAACAATAATAGAATATAATGGTTCTCAACAGGGACTACTCAACCAACCACCTATGGTGCACCCACCGAGGCATTTGGTTTGATACTATAAAGTGGGGTGGGAACATGTAGAGATGTCAAATATCCTGCAAGGCATGGGACAGTCACTCACCATAAAGAACTGCCCCATCCAAAACACCAACAGCATCCCCACTGAGAAACAGATTATCACACATTAATAATAATAATAATAATAATAATAATAATAACAACAACAACAATGTATCTAGCTGGGGAGTTTAAATGTGCCCAGGACGCTCTCTCTCTCTCTCTCTGAGATGTAAAAAATAAAAACTACACTGATATTTTAAACATGCACCTATTACAGTCAAAATTTTCTGGCTCCTTGACCTTTGGCATTAGACTAAATGGGACTCAGTACTGTTATGATCAAAGCCTACCGAGTGTTCAGACAACCTGAATGTCAACCATAAAAAATAAACTCAATACAGTCAAACTGTAAGTAGCAGAAAACAGAATCATGGGGTCAGACAGTTAATTTCATGAACTCGTCCTGGAAAAAGTGCTACACACAGCACTGCTGAATATCACTACGGTCACCTTCGATGTCCTCCCCTTGGGAAGCTATGCACCGACCCCAGCGCCTAGTCCACCCTGCAAAGCAGTTTTGGAACTCTCTTTCTGGAATGGCTGTCAGAGTTGTCATCCTAACTTGTCAGGTTATGACACCTTACTGAGTTGCTTATACAGTGCTGCCAAAGTAAGGGAATGGTGGCAAGTTCACAAACTTAATTGTCAGATTTCAGGCACGACGACAGCCCTGATGGCCATTCCAGAAAAAGATTTCCAAAACTGCTTTAAATGGTGGACTATGAAGGTCATAGCTTCCCAAGTCACTTTGAAGGTGACTGTAGTGATTTTCAGCAATGAGATATATGTAGCACTTTTTCCAGGATGAGTATGTGAAATTAACTGTCCTACCTCATATAAACTAGAAGTATCTAAAGCCATGATCTTTAATGGGTAAAGGTAGTTTACTTGAAACATTTAAATCTCCAAGTACCTAGCATCTCTCTCTCTCTCTCTCTCTCTCTCTCTCTCTCACCAGCCTCTGGTGAAACCCTGGTTCTAAAGAAACATACCTATGTATGAGCTACATGGCAAAAATAACAGCAAACTGTTTTTAAGATAAAATCTGCTTATGCATTTGAGGTACACATTTTAAACAATTTTTAGAAACAAATGTGTTTCTATTACATGATAGCCTTCTTGACTCAGGGAAACAGAACCATGAATGTTCTTTAAAAAGCTAGAGATAAATACTGGCTGATTGGTTAGAGGGCTATAAAGCCAGTATTACAGTGGCTGGTTTGAAAGTTGAACTCATCAAGACTGTGGTTGTACTTTGGGTAAGATTAACCAGGAAAATCTTTGACTTAGTAAGGGAGATCTCACCATTCCGACATGTTCTCATCAGAGCCCTGTTTTTGTTCATCTGCTTCACACTCCATCCTTTCTTTCCGCCCTGTTTTGCTCAGGAAAGTCCTATTTTCTGCTGATTCACACAATCCGTGGCCTGAAGAGGTCCAGGGAGTATTCTCCTTCCAGCGTGACAGACGCTGCTTCTTAGCGGACTTGAACCTACACCCTCTCTCATAGCTCCAATCTGACACCTTGAGCTTCTGCTGAAGGCTGGCAGCCACCTCTGATGTCACTCGCTTCACCTTCCGCCGACGCCTGAGTGGTCGACAAGGTGCATTTTCAGTAAAGGAGTCAGATTCATGCCAAGAATGTTGCTTACTCTTAACAATGGCGTTGAGAGCTGGGTGCCGTTTGGCTACCATTGTGTCATCAGAGTCACTAAAATTGGTGACTGGGGCCATTTCTCGACAGTCCTTAACGGCCTCATCCAGACTGGACTCAGAGGCCTCACTGTAGCAACAAGTATGTTCTGCCAGGTGAGTGAAGTCTGAACGGCGCTTCCGGCCTCTCCGTTTGCGAAGCTGCCGTCTCTGCTGCCGAGGGCTCAAGGCCATATCCTCCCACAGCTCACCAAGCTTATTCTGTTCAGATGTCTGCTCCAAGGCCGAGGCTAAGTCATGTACCAGCTCATCCATGAGGCCACATCTGCCAAAAGGAAGTTCAAAAAAAAGACAAAGAGAGCCTTAATGGGATCTATTGCTTCAAAACAATTTTATAAAATAGATCATGACACTGCAGAGTCTACCCTAGCTAAAGAAAATAAAGTGACCTTTCATCTGGCTACCCTTAGAATCTGTTCCTACTATCCATGTCACTTTGGCCACTGAAAATAGGTGTTTGGCTCTTGTTAAATGCCTGAAGTCAACATGTTTGTAAGCACAAAAACCCAAACGCTCACCAGAGGACAACTGGGATATTATCAAAAACAAACTCACTCAGGGGAATAAATCTTTCCCCTTTTCCCCCCAATAAAACTTGTCACTAAATTACCTAAAGATGAGATCCAAAAAGATTAGAGAACGTCTCATCAGACAAGAGCAGAAAAACACCCAACTTCAAAACCATGGATGAAGGACTACTGTTCTATGGTCTCACGTTACGATAGGAATGTTTATGGAAGGGAACAGAAAAACAACCTAGTGACACACTTCAAGGAAGACTGCCTGCAGTTTTAGTGATCCCAGAATTTGTAGTGACCCAGATTTGTACTTTGAATGAAAAAAAGAAACTTAAGTTTAAACACATTCTAGTCCCAACTACCACCTGGAAGATACCAAGTAAAGAACCTCAGAGTTTGTTATATATTTTTTAATTAATTAGCAACTTTTAAACTCTTCCCCCATCTTTTAGAAAATAAATTAAGCAATCATCCTAATTATGTGCTTTAGTGCTAGACAATCACACAAAAACAAGAAATAACTGAGGCTGAAATGACAGTGATAGGTGGAGTCTCTAAGATTTCCAGCTAACTGCTTTCCAAAATTGCCTATTTTTCTACTCGTTCTTGTCAAACCATCGTATTTTAAGGGTACCTGGAGATGAAAGAGATGGAAGTAGTAAGAGCAATTTTCAAAACTCGCTTTTATATGGAAATGTCTAATATAATTTGTACAACACCTAATTAAATACTTATTAAATTAGCACCTTTTCCCTAGACTTTGTTAAACCCAAAGTATTTCTAGACCATAATTAGAGCTTAAAACTCTGCATGGCACCACTCTCAGACCATATTTCCATTCGTGCAGCTTACATTTTGCAAAAAACTTTCTAAAAGCTATTTTCATGCTGTACCTATGCCAACCAACTCAAAGGCAGGAAATCGGTAGGCTGGCTCATTTGCCACAACGGTGGAAGCAATGAGGACATCTAGTTCCAAAACTATCACCCAAACAAAACTTTTCCAAGTGTCAAAAGTCACACATAAAATGACCACATCCCTTTAAGCAATAAGCAGCAGTTTACAACGCCATGACTGGCGTCTGGGAGGCAACTGTCCCTAAGACCAAAACAGATAAACAAGTGGGACCAGCACTTGTTTAAATCTACTTCCCCAACAAAGCACTATTGCTTTAAAATCTCAGGCAGAACTATACAAACTTTAATGTGGAACTAAGATACCAAACAACTCGTAGTCAAATGCCTGTGCATAATCTTTTCCTGCCTCTAACACTGCAATTCGTAGTGTGACAGAACTCTGGGACTCCACATCTCCCGTCTCGGATGCACAGTCCAAGGGGACCCCTGGGTCCAGGAAAGCACTCAGGGAGAGAAAAGGCTGTCCGAATCACGCAAAGGAAGGAAGGGGAAACTGGGAGAAGAGAGGCAGATTAAGGAGGCGGGGAACGGGTTAGGGGCGGAGGAGGCTGGAAAGACAGGAAAAAACTTTTCGTACGTGATCACCAGAGGCAGGGAGTCAGCCCTTTGAGGGCAGAAACAGCGAAAGAGCGAGTCCTGGAGATTAAGCTCTCACCGTAATCAGGGGTTGCAACATGGCCACATACATGAAAAAAAGCGTGTTTCAAAGGACTCTCACCAACGCCCCAGTCCGTCCCCCCAAGGATTAGGGCGACCGCGGCTCCGGACACCAAGCCCTCACGCTGTCGTCGGTCCAAAAGAGTCAGGAAAAGAAAACAAGAGAAGGTGACTGTCGCCCCAGAGACGGCCCCTGGGATGGAGGAGATGGGCCCTAAAAAGCAAGGCCCCACCGCTCTCGCCCCTCCCGCCAGCCGCCGTGGCCCCATGGAGACTTCGGCCGGTCGGCTGCGGCCAGGAGCCCGGAGCCCACTGGCGCCGGCCCCCTGGACCCTGACCCTCTCAACCCACATCTCCCCCTCACCAGCTGCCGCAGGTACGTCCACCGGCCGCTGCTTCTTGGCCGAGTCTCCCAGCTGGGGGTTCCCCCTCTGACCTCATTTCCGGTGGAGTGGGAGGAGCTGCCTGCATGAGACAACCCGCCCAGGCCCAGCGCTTCCGGCCCTTGGCTCAGCCAACTTCCGCCCCAAAGAGGGCGGGACCATGGGAAAGGCTGGAGACCACAAAGTGGGCAAAGAGGGTTGGCGGTTATGGACCGGGCGAGGTAGAGCGGGGCTGCCCTTGTGGAGAACGAGGTCGTCTTTGTCAGGGCTTTAGGCGCTAGAAAGAGGCGTAGGCCGCACCCTGCTTGCTGACCTTTTATAATGTGTGTGTAGTTGAGGGGAAATGGATGCTCATTTTAACCACTGAGAGTTGGTACAGCCTTTGGCAGGGTAGCTTTGCTCAGTGAGTTACTCAGTAAAAAGAGACATGCCTTGAGCAACAAAACAAGTAAAGTACTTGTTTTGGATTATAACTCAAAATATAAAAAATATCCATGAGTTCATACTGCTATAAATTAATGATAAGAATACTGATATGAATAAATTAATAATAATAAACAGGAAGAAGAAATAACTGTAGTGTGGAAGAATTCCAAATAATTTATGCAGATACTCTGCCCTGATACTTAACTCTCAACTTTTTAATTGTGGGCTGTGCATAGTGACTTCCTTCCAAAGAGTACAGTAAGAGAGGGGAAATGAGTAACTTGATAGCAGAGAAACTAGACACATACTACCTCAGCCAGGTGATCAAGGTTAACATCAACAATGATAAATCATGTTGACAGTACGTGGACCAGATATGATGAGAGTGGTATTTTATCTCTTTCCTTCCAAAACCCATAACCCCAGTCTAATCATAAGAAAATCAGGCAAATCCTAACTGAGGCACACTGTACAGAATTCCTGACCAGTATTCCTCAAAATGTTCAAGGTCATCAAAGATAAGGAAAGTCTAAGAAACTGTCACAGACAACAGGAGCCTAGGGCAATATGACAACTAAATGTAATGTTATATCCCAAATGGGATATTGGGACAGCAAAAAGGACATTACTTTAAAAAAGTAAAGAAAGAAAGAAAGTATGGACTTTAGTTAATGATGTCTCAATATTGGTTCATTAATTGTGACAAATGTGTTATACTAATGTGAGGCGTTAATAGGGGAAACTAGGTGTGGAGTATATAGGAACTGTTTGCAGTGTTTTTGTAATTTTCTCTAAACCTAAAAGAATTCTAAAATTAAAAGTTTATTATTTTTTTAATGAACATGTCTTTGACCCAGAAAGTCAGTCCCTAGGAATTTTATTCTAAGGAAAAATTGGAAATGGGCACAAAAATGTTAAATACAGGTAAATCCATCTTTGCAGCATTGTGAAGAGAGAGGTGAGAAGACTAGAAAAAAGGCCAGAAATCCTGCAACAGTGATTAGTTACTAAATTATGATACATCTATAGGATGGAATACCTTGTGGCCTTTTAAAATTGATGTGGGAGAATAAGGATATAAAAAGTCATCAATTTCTGATTGTGTACATTTCTGCATGACTGTTATACTTCAATAAAACAGTTACTCTCAAAATGTAGAGTATGACTCTACTCATGTATAAAGGAAATTAAATCTATACTTGCATAGGAATATGACCAGAATGATACACTCAAAATCATTCAAAATAGTTTATTAAAAATGACTGTATCTACTACCTGTTGTTTTTATGGATTTTCAGAATTTTCTATAGGGGAAACTTACTGTATAAAGCATTAAGGGAGGAGAGATAGATGACAGGTTTCGAGCCAGAGTGGCTTAAAGAGTGGTTGGTGCCATTTGCACAGCTAGAGAAGTCAAGAAGAGAAACAGGTTTGGTGGGAAAATAATTCTACTTTGTACGTGAGGATTTTTGTGACTCCCTCAGGAAAGAAGGATGGAAATGTTCAAAAGGGGTCCACAGCCATCAGCCCACTTCTCTGCTTAAGTGACGTTCTCCCCCACAAATGAGTTCCCATGGTGTCATTTGCTTCCAACAGCACTGAAAGCACCCACATTTCTTGAAATCTTTTTTTTTCCAGCTTTCTATACTAGGTATCTGCACTTGTTTACTCCTCCAGTATCTCCAATTTAAGATGTCAAAACAAAGTTTAGTTTCTTCCATAGTCCCTTTCAAAATCTGCCCCTTCTCCGTCGTCCCCTCTTTGGGAAATGTTACCACCATCATGAAGTCACCCCTTGAAAAACTTCAAAAACATTTTAGTTCCTGCTTCTTCCTAATACCCTTTAATCCAATGAAATACTAATCCTCATGGATTCTACTTCTAGAGTATTCTTGCGTCCACGCTCTCTCTTTTGCTTTCTCTCTGCCATTGACCTCATCGGGGTAGGCAGCCACTCTTATGGATGGTGCAGCTGGGCCAAGACTGTTAAGCTGCAACTTGTTGGGGAGCATGGAGAACTGTAATGAAAGGGCCACTCAGACTGATTTTGTACAGGGGCCAGAAAGGGAAATTAGAATTTATGGAGCACCAATGTGCCAAGAACTGCCCCAGAACTACACAGAAGATTAAGTTAGATGATAACATAATACCATCATTCGTTGTTTAACGATAGGGATATGTTCTAAGAAATGCATCATTAGGTGGTTTCACCATTGTGCAAATACCGTAGCGTGTGCTTACACAAACCTAGATGGTATGGCCTACTACTCACTTAGATTATGTATAGCCTATTTATTGCTCCTAGGCTACAAGCCTATACAGCATGTTACTATACTAATACTATAGGTGATTATAACACAATGGTATTTATCTAAACATAAGGAAACATAGTTACAGTAAAAATATAATATAAAAACATGGTACACCTGATAGGGAACTGACCAGGAATGGAGCTGGCAGGACTGGAACTTGCTCTGTGAGTCAGTGAGTGGTAAATGAATGTAAAGGCCTAGGGCATCACTGTACACTACTGTAGGCTTTATAAACACTATCTCATAAGCCTTCCCCCAGTTTTTCCAACAGGGTCAGAGCTAGAACATTAAAGTTGTCCATGCTGCTCCATGAACAGGGATGTGGGCTGGATGGATTGGAAATATTGAGGAGAAACTGGCTGGGTGAGGCGTGGATCACCACAGCAGTGACTGTCAGGAGGGAGTGAGAGGTGGCCCGAGTATCAGAAGGAATAAGAAATCAAGATAGAGAGATCAAGAAACACAGGAGGTTTTCAGGCAATGTGATTTTGGCTATTGCTTGTTGGAACAGTGGTCAGATTTTGGGGTTTTAACGTGGTGAGGGTAAAGAGCTGAGGACTTAATATTTTGACTTTGGAAATTCATCTTTAGTTCCATTGACCCTGGAACAAAGGTCTCTCTCTGGCACTGAATTGATGGAAGAAATAAAACTTATCTATGCCACAGCCTGAAAGTATTTTCAAAGTACAGGGACAGGCTAGCTCCACCCTACCACAGAAAGCTTTTACTAAAATAACAGTGTGCCAGGAACTGCCCCAGAAATGCAATGAAGATTAGTACTTGCTCCTGTGGACCTGTGTCCTTGTACAGGATCTTAGGTCCTCAACAAGGAATTTACAGCAATACACTCTGAAGACCATCAAGCTACATCTGGGCTGTAGTGCCCTCTGATTATGTAGTGCTGGGGAGACAGGTTTCTCTGTACTGAAACAGGTTAGTAGCTAACTGATAGGGGTGAAATCTGTGCACTCAAAATTGAGGTGCTATGAGTGAGGGAATCTATTGCCAATCCACGTAGATACTTGATCCCGTTAGAAAAAAAATTCCTCCTGAACCACATTCTTTCCACTTCTTACAGAAAATTCATCTCCGTTATAATCTTATATACACAGTCCTTGGTTGACTGCAGCCTTGCTATGCAGTGCATGACTGTGGTAGTTAACATCTATTGAGCACTCCGTAGGTGCCAGACACTGTTCTAAATATCAATGTGGATTAACTCAGTAATCCTCACAGAAATGCTATGAAGTAAGCACTATTATCTCCATTTTACAGATGAGAAATCTAAGGCACAGAGAGGTTTGGTATGACTTGCTCCAAGCTACACAACTGCTAAGTGTGTAACCAATCAGAATGACTCTAGGAGCCATGTACTCAACCACTAAGTTATAATGTCTCTAAAATGAATGTGAGTGTTGACCACATTGAATACATATAATAATACATACACACATATATGACACAGATTAATCATTAGATATATGTGAATTACAGAGACTTGTTCCTTCACTATTTATTGACATACTCATTCAATTATCCTCAAAATTATCCCTTAATGTATTAAATGTATTAATAAATGCTACTGTCCCGACTTACACAGGTGAGAAAGCTGAAGCTCAGAGAGGTTAAACAGCGTCATACAGCTGGGGTGAAATAATTGGTTGGAACTAGGCATCTGACTCCAAAGGATGCTCCATTTGCTCACTCTCTCCTCCCCATTTGGGATGTATTCGGCGGGTATTGCCTGCACTGACATTCTGTCAGTCCTTCAGGATGTGTTTGTTAAGTGCCTACCATGTCCTGGGTAGGAAGATCCACGAACATCACAGACAACAGTCCTAGCCTTCAGGATTCTTCCCTTTCAGGGAAGGAAGATAAACAATTGACGGATCAATATATGAACTATCACGTGGTAGAAATGCTTTAAAGAGTAACAAAGCAGGATAAGGAGGGGAATGCTGGGTGTGGGAAGTCACTGCTATTTGTGACAGGTCTCTGTGATAAGAGTTCCTCTGAGCAAATACCTCAAAGAAACAAGGGAATGTGCCATCCAGCCATCAGATTGTTAACATCCAATCATCTGATGTTAATCCCACCCAATATATCTTTTTACCTGAGATGTTGTATTTTTATACAAGTTAGATTTGTGTGTGTGTGTGTATCAATCATATTTTTCTCTACTTTGTAAAACATATGGAATATTTATATAAATAACTAAATAAATAACTGTTGTTTAATGACCTTGTCTAATAGTTCTGTCATCTGCGTAATTCTGGGTCTGTTTTTATTGATTGGTTTTTCTTTACATTATGGTTGTGTTTTCCTGCTTCTTTGTGCCTGGTAATTTTTAAAAATTGTTTTCCAGGCATTACTAATTTTACTTTATTGGACACTGGGAATTTTTGTATTCCTTTAATTATTTAACGTGGGAGAGGAAAGACAGTCCTTATCATTCCATTAATGCCAGAAGCAGACGTTCTAGGCCTTATATTACATTGCAAATCTTCTACCAGCTAGGGAGACTGGAGATAAAGAACAGTCTTATTTTACAATCCACCAAGCTCTGAACCCTTTATTTTCCCTCTAAATTCTGTTGACAAACTAGTTGTTTCCTTTTTTTTTTTTTTTAGCTCATCTCTTTTTCATAGCACCTTATCATATTCAGTTAGTAAGAGCCAGCTGATCCTTTCAACATTCTACATGGAAATCTCATTATTCAAATCCATAACTTCATTAAGTACTTTTCCTGCCTTCCAAATTATTTCAGATGACAGCTTTACTGATTGTTTCATCATACATAATACGGGTCACCTTTTTTCCAACCTGCTATAGCAGTTTCCCTATCATCTTTTCCGCCTCCACTTGCTTTCCAATCTCAAAGCCATTGCTATCTTTGTTCGAGTTGGGTTTTGCTGGATTTTCTTTGGTTTGTTTGGTTGGTTGGTTGGTTGGTTGGCTGGTTGACTGGCTTTTTTGGGCAGCATCAAACTTCTAAGCACACCAATTATGTATCAGTTATCTATTTCACCATAATGCTGTATAACAAACTACTCAAACATTTAGTTGCTTAAAACAACATCCACTTATTAGTTCTCACAAGTCCATAGGCTGACTGGAAAGTTCTACCCATCTTGGCTAGGACTTCCAGTCCTTGGCTAGGCTTGCTCACGTATCTGCAGTCACCTGGGGGCTGACTGTTCTACTATATCCTGGACTGGGACAATTTGATTCGTCTTCACTTATCTCTCACATGCCTCTAGCAGTGATGGGCTCATGACCAGAGGCTAGCCCTAGTATGTTCTCAGGACTATGGTAGTATTCTAAGAAAGGTACACATTCTCCAACAGAAACACACAGCAGTTTTTCATGCTTCTGCTTGAATCAAGCTTGTAACCGACCCACTGGTTAAAGCTAGTGATGTGGCCAAGCCCAGGGTCAGTGTGGAAAGGCACTAATAGAGGGGGTAGATACAGGGAGGCATGAAAACCCAGGGATAGCAATGTGATCAGTCTATGCTACCTGTGAAATAGGTACTATTAATAGTATTATTATCATGGCCCCCATTTTACAGATAGGAAGCTGAAACACAGAGAAGTTATGTAACTTGCCCACGGTCTCAGATAATGTGTGGTAGAGTTTGGGTTTGAACCCAGATGACCTGGCTATGGAGTTCCTATGGACAATGCGATACTAGGAATAGACCCAGGGCACTATGGAAGCCTCCAACCCATCGGAATAGTGGGTCATCCAGCCTCTTCTTAAATTAAGGCCTTCCAGGGACGGAAGCTCATCTCTCTTTAACTCAGCCATTGCCCCCAGAGATCATCCAGCATCCCTAGGCCTCCAAGGTCATTGGAGAAGGCCCCTAATGGTCCTTATTTCCCGGGCTCCAGTGCTTATGGCTGTACGGTGAAGCCTTTCAGGGGTTAAAAGCAAGAAAGAGAGAAACAAAAGGAGGAATAAAGTCAAGAAATGTGCCATGAAGCTTCTTGCAGCGCAAAGCAGAGAAAGTCATTTCCAACTTCTTTCATCTCCTAGATGAAGCCACTAAATAAAGGGGCAAAGCGGCGAACACAAGGGCTTTTAATCTGTCTCATCTCCTTCATAATAACTGCAAATTTTCCCTGGGCCCCTGGGAGTGAGCCTCTTCCCTCTGCTCGGCCTTATCTCCCCCTCCACATTTCGCCGGCGCCGCGCCGCGCCCGGCGCGCGCTGCCCGGGCCGTCCCGACGAGGCCTGGGGGAGCCGGCGCCGCCGGCCTCATTGTTCCGCGGGCCCGGGGCTCGGAGGAGGGATGAAGGCCAGTCAAAGGGAAGCGGGCTCGCCGCGGCTTCATTAACAGCGGCCTTTCAGCGGCGCGTATCAGGGCCGGGCCTTTTCAGAGGCGCTAATTAGCAATTTGAAGCCTTCCCCCCTCTGGAGAGGCGCCTTCAATCTAACAAGTGGGAGCAGCGTTGCGCCCCCTCTTTTCCTGCACTTAATATTTATTGTTTTCCATGCTCCCTCTCCTTCTCGTCCCCCTCCCAACCCACCGCATTGTCCAGCTCTCCGACACCAGATAAGGCCTATGGGGGAGGGGGGAGGGGCGAGGGCGCATCATTAATCACTCTTAATTCTCTGCTAATGATAACTTTCTCGAACTGAGAGAAGTTAATCTTTCCTAGATGTGGAGGGAAGGAGGCGCGTCGGGGCGGGGTGGGGGAACACGGAAGGGTGGAGAGGGCAGAGGGGTCTGCTCTCACTACCCGCTTCCCTGCCCGACCCCCCAACTTTCCGGCCGCTCCTCTACCATCAGATACTCGCATTCCTCTGGCCCCTCTGCCCAGCGGCCGCCTTTCCCATCCTATAGAAATCCAACTTACCCTTCCAGGTTCAGCCTGGATGTCACCCGCTCTGTGAAGCCAGCTGCCATTGTCCTCTCCGGCCTGAATTACAGTCCCTTCCCTCCATCTGAAACCCCACAGCACTTCGCCCACCACTCTGCTGGCTTACTCGGCGGTGTTGGGGTTGCCTACAACTTAAGGGTGGAGAACACCACATCAGCACAATGTCTGCCTCCTCCATGGCACCAGTGTACAGTACGTGTTTGTGGGACGGATGATCCGCAAATCCCTGACTGCCACGGGAGTATACGCTTTATTTTCTTACTTTTTTACCAAACCTCTAAAGAGCCCTTGCCATCTACCAGGTATTATTCTAAGTATTTACTATTATAACACCCCTATGAGGGGTAAGCCCCACTGTACAGATGAGGAAGTCACAATAGGGTAAGTAACTTGCCCACAATCCCAGAGCTGTTAAGCAGCAGAGCTAGGATTCAAACCCAGGCTGTCTGGCCCCAGAAACTGTGTTCTTAAACCATCTTTGCTAAGATACGATCTTGGCTTCCACAAAGGCCCCTGCCTCGTACCTGGATGGAGGAATGGGCTGCAAGGGCAGCCCAAGCCAAAAGTCCAGGCAGGCACAGAAGGGGTGGGAAAGGTGGCAAACAAGGCGGGCCCTCACCTGGAAAGCCCACACAGCAGCCAGACCTGACACCTGGCATTGCTGTTCGGCCACAAAGTGAGCATTATCAGTAGTGGCCTAAGCCCTGAGCCCCTGGACCATGGCAGTGACCCTCTGGGTCACCTGATCTGCCTTCTCCCAGGCCCACTCCACTCACTGAGGCAAAAAGAGCAAATTTCCCAACACAGTCTGGGTTCTGCTATACAGAAGTGAGTGGAGTGGAGTGCCCCGGAGAGGGAGGGCGGGCAGGAGGACCCCTGAAAATCCCCTCCGAATTATAAACATATCCTCTTTAAGTACATTTCTAAGGATAACATTTGTATTACTCTGTCCTGCGCCTGCAGATAGGGCCGTGCGTATCTCCTGCATCTCCCCTCCTTTCTCTCCTCTCTGCTGGGAGCAGTCCCTATCTGAAGCAAAGCTGGCAATCCCCTTCCCAGCAATTGTTTCGATCGAGGGGAAAAATTAATTTCTGCCTATCGTTAATTGAGGGAATTGTGTGGAGGGTGAGGGAAGGGGAGGGGGGAGGAGCGGAAGGAAGAAGGCGGAGGGGAGCAATCGTGTTATTAACCGTGTCCCTTTCATAAGCAAATATTCTGATTGCCATCAGTGAGATGAGAGGCTCATTAATGCAGGAAGCAGAGAGGTGATTAGAGAACTTTCAAGAGCTATTGAGCTAAGCGCTAGGGAGGGTGGCAGGAACCTGGAGGCCGAGGGAATTTGGGAAGGACTGGGCTGGGGGTGGGGGGAGGCCACTGTCTTTTTAGATGGGCTTCCCTGCTCTTCTGCCTCCCTCAGCTCTCTCCCCAGTACTCGCTTCCAGACAGTCCCCAGAGCTATCTGCTAGAGTTGGGAAAATGCAAAAAAGTGAGTGAAAACTTTGCAAAAGTCACATCTTCTCTAAAGACTTCATCTATTCTCATGCTAAATTAGTCATCTGCAGGTCTAGTTTTCAAGCCCCCATCCAGCTTTGTCTAATAGCATGTGTTTTTAAAACGATGTCGTTGTCTTTACAAGATTGTCCCTACTCTCCGATTTGCCACTCCGCACCAGTTCCTGTTGCCCCGACCCCACCTCACCTGTTTATGTCCCTGCCTGGTCCTGCGCATCATCTGTGTGTGCAGAGCTGAGAACTGCTGCAGGCCTTGGGGGGTCGGAGATTGAGAGGGGAGAGATGGCCAGTGGGATGGTGGCAAGAGGGGTTACTGTTGATGCCACCTCACATTCTCCTGGCACACCCCTGACTTAGGCCATAGCTGTGCTGTCAGGTCCACGCGAACCTACCCCACCCAAAGCCTCCTTGAGAGGAGCCTCATGTTTCTCCCAGCTTTCTGCCCGATGGACTTGTCTAAGAAGAAGGTGTTCAGCACTATCCCCCACCCCCACACAAGCATGGTGGAGAAGTATGGGAGAATTTTACCCCAAGGGGCAGCCCTTAGTCAACAGGGACGGGAACCTGTAGACAGATACTCCAGGCTTTCCAGAACAATAATCCTGAGAGACATTCTGTACCCAGCTCAGAGGACCTGGTGGAGTCAAGACCCCCTGCCAATAACAGCCCTCTCAATAACTCCCACTTTCATTGACTTTTCCTCCCATTCACCTCACTTTCTCCACCTGCTTCCTGATGTTCTCTCTCAAACTATCTGGTACCCAGTTCTGCTCAAGCTCTGCTTTCAGAGGAACACAAACTAAGACAGTGGCCATATGTGTCTCTACTACAAAGTGCAAGAGGTAGTTATCGAGGAGAAGTGGCAAGCACTGTATCAGAGAATGGCTCCATGTGGCTCTGGGCAGCAGTGGTGTTAGAGACAAGAACAAGTGCAAGACCAGAAGAGCCAAGACCAGGAATCAGGTGGGACATGGAGGCTATAGGTTGAACTCAGACGCTGAGACAATGCCACATAAGAAGCCAGAGACGAGAACACCTAGAAATTGACACTCTGCCTTGGCCAGGGAGAGCCCTGTGCCAGCACAGCCCAGTGACCAACTGCCCAGGCTGTGGCCAGCCACTGCACCAGGACTCAGGGTGCTTTAGACATTGCAGGGCCTTCTCCAGGGGCTTCCAAATCCCTCCCAAATGTAGACATGATAAAGTCCTCATGACAAATGGGAACTCTGTCCATTCCTTCTTCACTCGTAGCTCCCAGAATGGATTTCAAAGTAAGATGCTCCCAGATGGAGGCACAAAGAGAGGCAGAGGCACCCCTGGAAAAGGAATCTCAGGGAGGGACAACTGGTGCAGGGCTCAAGGGACAGGGAGCTACGATTGTTCTCCCCTCCTCCCCCAAACCCCCACATCCAAAGGCCATCTGGATTCTCTTCCAGGAATCAAATATTCCCTCCCATCATATTCTGACTCTAAAAGGGCCACCAGCAAGGAGACCAAGACCAAACAGAGGCCAAGCAAAGAATAGGAAAGAGGAAAAGAAGAAAAGAAAAAGGGAGAAAGAGAGGGGAAAGCGAGGGACAGGCACTCGGAGATTTTCAGAACAATTTCCATTCTCCTCGGTGCTTTCTGTTTAAAAAAAAAATGAAAAAGGAATGATGGAGAAGGGGAGAGAGTCAGACAAGTTTAATGATGTGTGTTCAAAGCTCAGATTGGAAAAATGACAGAGAAAAGCAGCCTGTTTCGGCACTAATAAATTGTTCTCTGCCATAAGAGGCGCCTGTCGCGGCCTTAATACAGGCCCCTAATACACGGGTCAGGGTTAAGTAATTCTCTCCGGCAACTTAAGCGAATAATGAAGCTGGCAGCGGCTGGTGGTGCGGTGGGAGAGATGGTCTATGCCGCCGGCACTTTGTCTTCATTTATTATGCCAGCGGTGGCCCGGATGGGAAGCCTCCGCCGAGAAGATATCGCTTCATTTCGGCAAGGTAATGAAAGCCGGGTTGGGGGGAGGATAAACCAATTTGCCGGCTGACACTGGAAGGAGTGATTTGCAGACTCAAGAAGGAGAGAGGAGGCCCCATGCACGAGAAAGCGCAAGGCTAAACAGAAGTGGGCCAAGGCCCTTCCGCGTGCAGAGGCCAGGTAGGGGCCTTGAGTGGGGACAAGTGAGCCCAGCTCCAGGGACAGAGAGGCAAATGAAGCCCAGGAGCCAGGTGAGTGGGAAGGGAGATGGAAGGGCTCACTAGGAGTGTGGGGGAGTAACAGAGAACAGACCAAGGCCAAGGCAAAGAAAGGTCATGGACATAGTGGGCTAAGGCTCAGGAATGAGGCATTGTGGGGAAGAAAGGAAACTGAGGCAGAAGCTGGGTACAAGTAAAGGCCAAGGCTAGTCCAGAAAGTTAGATGGAGATTGCAGGGGCAAGTACATGTAGTCTGATAACAAACTTGACATATCTAGAGCTAACCTGTCTTTGAATGGAACGCCAGAAGTTTCCCCAGAACGCCCTGATGGACCGGTCAGCGATCATTTCCTCTATGGACAGCGTGGGCCAGTTCAGCCATGAGAATCGCTTTTGGTAGCCTCTGCCCTGCAGCAATACCCTCAAGCAGAGACCTAAACTTGAGGGCAGAGGGTCTGAGGTGGTAATCGGGTGGGCAAGTTGGAGGTGTGATACAAAACCTTGAGCAACTCTTCCCTCTCAAACGGTCCAAATCAAGGCAGGACCCCCCCCCCATCCTCTTTCTGCCGTAGAAGGTGGGGGGGCTTCTCCCACGTCAGGTGCTAAGGTGAGTACTTTCCTCCGTAGTCTGGACAAATTAGAGGCTGCTGTTCTCTTCCGGGTGGGAACTAGGCAAGAAACCCTTCTTCCTTTCAGCACCCAGACCGGCGGACAGCTCCCACCAGCGCTCCCGTCGCCTGAGCAGGCTCCTCTCATTGTCATGTCTGTAAGTTCCCTAAAATTCACCGCTCCCCACTCCCCCCAAGACTGGGGTGTGCGGATCTGCAGCAGTCCGTAGACAGAGGAGAGTCTCAATTTCCCCATCCTCCTCTTGCCAACATGCACTCATCTCCCTCTTGCCCAATGCTTCTCCCTGCCCCCATCCCCCACACACGCCCAAGTCACTGCCACTTTTCTCCCCTGATGTGGGTTAAGGATTTCCAATAAGGACCAAGTATTTGAAGCTTAACACTGCAGTCTCTGGAGAAGCCAGGCCAATTTCACACTAATCTAACCCATGAAGGGAGAGAGCATCGGAAGCAAAAATTACATCAAAGAGAAGTTAATGCTGAGAAGCAGGCGACATAAAAAGGAGCTGCTTTCAGTTTCAAATGACTACACCAATCTGGATTAA
Organism: Lyroderma lyra; assembly: GCA_004026885.1. Lineage (NCBI taxonomy): Eukaryota > Metazoa > Chordata > Mammalia > Chiroptera > Megadermatidae > Lyroderma > Lyroderma lyra. The sequence continues at coordinate 229,379 of PVJL010001604.1, forward strand.
GAGATCAGCCTGCCAAATGCCTGTATCACTATTTCTGTGCCTGGGTAGCAGGCAGAGTGAGCCCTGTCCTCAGAGGCCACCCTGAATGGGGGTCAGAGGAGAAAATGAAGCATCCACCCTAACTCCACATTCAGTGACACAGGGCATACCCTGGGCTAACAGCTATTGAGGGGGGGAAAAAACTTAAAAGGTATAGGAAAAAAGACAAGAAGGAAACATACCAAAATGCTAACTTTGTCTTTAAGTGATTTACCCCCTTTCTACTGCTCCAAACTTTCTGTAATGAATTTCTATTACTTTCATAGTGATAAAAATAAAATAGATGTTTAAACAGCAATGAAAATTCAATGTTTTCCTCTCCACCTGGAATTTCTACCTACAGGCATTTTCTTTGGCACGATAGCCAGCACAATCATGTGTATATGTGAAAAAGCACTTTATAAATGACTCTGCTGAGGATTAGGATGGTATGGTCACAGGCAGAGGGGTGGGGGCCATAAGCTGATATACCATAATAATTACAAGACAGCTATGGCAACCTGAGAAGTTCTTAACACTTTAAGTCTCCCCTTTCTTGCAGGATATGGGGGCTCTGCTCTGTTGCATTGTTAGCCTTTCTCATAGAACCTAGCTGAATATCATTTGTTGAATGAGCAAAGGCAAAGATCTTTCCCCCATTTCACTTGACCACAGATAGAACTGCTTTGAAGTAGTCCGTTTAGGTCTATCTCTCCCTCCCCACAAGGCCGCACTTCTCCCTCCCAAACACATGACCCAGCACCTGGGTCAGAATCTTTTTGCCCTCATGTGCTCCCAGTGTAACAAGGGTTACTCGCCAGCCAATACCCCTGGCCCGGACACCGCCATCTGTCTGTCCTGATCTACCCACTGCTGGGCTTATTACCTCTCCTTAAGCCCACTGATCCTGGGGAATGACCTACAGGATAAAGAGTTGGAAGGGCAGCAAGAACAAATGGACCCAGCCTGCCCTGCACCCGGGGGAGAGGACACCAGTCATCCCCTTTAAAGTGGAGCTGAAGTGAGACCAGCCTCCTGCCCACCCCTCCTCCTGCCCATCCCCAGGCAACAGCCTGACAAGTGTAAATCCCAGAATGAATGAAGGCGCCCAGCCGCGAGGAGCTCAGGTCTCCGCGCGCATCTCTGCGCTGATTGACTTGTCGCCTCTGCGAGGCTGACTCTATCAGCTTCTCTGCGCCTCCAATTCCAGGTGTGATTTAGTTTGGAGATGAGAGGTGACAGTTAACATTGGTACTCGTCACTGTACATCAGACGCAGTCACGCTGCCTTTCCCCTCCTCTCCTCCCCAGCCCGCCGGCCCTCCTCTGAGACTAGACGCCTCTTGGTCAGCACACTAGCTCCCAACACGCCCACCCACCGCCCTCCACTAGCGCTCCCTTCCGCACTCCTTCCTGACCCCTTTGCCCACTCTGTGTTCCCAAGGGGTTTCCCTCTGGGCCTAGCACCTTGACCTGACTTGTGAACTGACCCGGCACCCTCGTCTTCCCTGGGGAGTCTGAGAGCCTTTGCCTTTCACCACCTCCTTGTCTCTTCTCTGTTGCTTAGCCCAGCCTCTGGGCCCCCTCAGTCCTTGCTGGGCCCTGGTTCAGAATCCAGGAGCCAGAGGGATGCTCACTGGGCTAATGCCTTCCTCAACAGGGGGTGAGTTTGGTTTTGTTTCTTTTACTTTTTCATTGAGGTACAACACACACAAAAAGCACAATTCTAATTCAAGGTGCAGTTACTTCTTACACATATGAGCATAACCACCCCTTTGGCCGTCAACCCCCCCAAACTATAGAACATTTCCAGCACTCTGCCTGCCTCCCTTAAGTGTTGCCCCCTCTCTCAGTTAAGGAGATGTTTGGAATAAAAACCCTTGTTGAAAGGAGACCTGGATTCAATGTGAGCAATATCCCCCAGGCCTGGAGGAACCAGAAGAGTCTAGAGATTATGTGTGGGGAAGGGAGCGTCTGTGCCAGACCCCCTCGTGGCAGAGTGACCCCTGTCCTTGGGCTCACAGGCACAGCCATCTCCTCTGGTATGAATACCAGGGCCACAGGAGTCGAGAGGCTCTCTGGACTACTTGGTCAGCGCCCACCACCAAGCAGGGCCACGCCCCAAACAAACCACTCTGGCCTTTCCAAATTTTGAAGTGTCACCTCTGTTTCAGCAATATGTGACCTGGCCAGTGGGACAGTTCATTCTTCCTCTAAAACTAGTCTCTCTTTCTTCTCTGAAAGGCCATCACATTCACTCAATAGGCTTTTGTTAAGAACCTGGTGGGTTTAACCCCACAGCCTTATCCATGCAGACACAAGTCTTACAGGGGAAACAGACAGGACCCCCAATCTCTATTCAACAGGTCTAAGTGCTCTGTAATGAGAGAGACAGACAAAGAGCCAGAGAGGACACGGTAATTAATTCTGTCTGGGAAAGGGGGAAGAGGACTGAAAAATGCAAATATGGCTAGTATTTCAAATATGGCAGGAACGAGGATAAGAAACTACGCTGGCCTTGCGGTTATAGGCTGCTTAGGCACTAGAGGTGGGCACCCCATGGGGGTGCCCCAGCCCTCAGCAATATAAACTTAGGTAGGACATGGACAGACACACCTTTGGGATGACCCAAGCTACAATAGCATCATGGGAATTCCTTTTTTCATGCAACCACTAATTATTGGGTGGTGAACAAGGCAGATTAGGTCCTTGTCCTCACAGGACTTAGGGGGAAAAGACAGATAATCAGCACGATGATTTTAGGATGCAGTCATAAAACTAGGTAGTGTCTGGAGCCCCCAGATGTTTTTATTGAGGTGTAACACACGTGCAGTAAAGTGCATAAATTTTGGTGTACAAGACAGGGAATATTTATGTATGTATATATCTAGTGGTATGCTGGTGAATAATGGCTCTTCAAGGGGAAAAAAGCACTGATTGCAATTTTGCCCATGACCATGGTGTAAATACTCCCACCAAGGCCAACTTCAGGCCACCAACATGATGTCACTGAATGCAGAGTTGGGAAGAGATGCATACAATCCGCTCTTGCTAACTGGTGTGAGCCAGTTTGAGGCAGATCCAGCACCCGTCTGTACACTATAATATACCCGTGTACTCAGATCAAAGATAGAACTGTTCTAGCACCCAGATGTGTCTATTAAGGCCCATCGCCATCAAGGAAAGATATAATTTTTTTAAATTTATATATTTTAAATTTAAAAGTATATACGAGGGTTGTATATAACTTCTCATTATATTGACAATGGCTGGATTTTTTCCGGGCAGCCCTCATATATTTAAGGTACCTGTACCACATGATGGTTTGGTATGCATATACATAGTGAAATGATTACTAAGGTCAAGCTAATTAACATATCATCTTCTCATATAGTTACCATTTTATGAGTGATGAATCTACCTGAAATCTACTCTCTTAGCATATTTCCAGTATTCAATATAGTATTATTAGGTATAGTTATCAGGCCTGTACATTATTTCTCTAGATTTATTCATCCTACATAACTGCAACTTTCTACCCTTTGACCAACATTTCCAAAGGAAATTTTGTGAGAGTAAAAATCCTGGATGAAATTTAAGCAAAGTCCCTCAGGCTATGGAAGACCCAGAAGAATCCTTATAAAAGGTTTGTGGAAGGAGAGATCCTTGGATAAGTAACTATCTCTTTTTAGGTGTCTAGAAAGTAAAATGTTGAGTGAGATGAGGGATTGTAACTTGCAAGCCTCAGAGTTCTATAGGATCCCCAGAGATGTTTCAGGGAACACTGATGAGGTGGCTCTAGGAGGGGAGTGGACAGGCCTCGGGACATCCGACTCCTCCGATTCAACTTCAGGGCCCCACTTATGTCTCTGTTATATACTGGGTTTCTGTGCAAGATTTCGTTTGAAGAAAAAGTTCTGCAGCTAAAAATAATCTGTGCTCCCTTCTTGCTCCAAATGGCCTCCACAGAGCTAACATGCATTGATTCTCTAGACACTGTATGTCCCCACAGAACCTTCTTCACTCCCTCCCACCTTCAAGGAGCCCTGCACTGGGCTGGGAATAGGGTTTCCACCATCTCAACAGAACAATCTCTATCTCCCTGCTCCCCAGCATACACTCCCATTCTGACTTCAGGCCTATCTGTCTTGGCAGCTGCTGAGAATGCAGATCCCTGGCCTCTGGGTACCCTATCATCTTAGGGACTGCTAGGGGGCAGAGAGGCCCTTGGACTTCTCCTGAGCAAAGAGGGAAGAACAGGGAAGGGAGGTAAACTTGGCTAATGTCATCTTTTTCCTTCAACTCAAGCCAGAATGATCAAAGGACCTTACAAATACTTTGATCGACCTCAAAGTTGTTCACACATGAGAAAGAGAAAAGCTGCTTTTGACATCGGAGAGCTGGCCTGGCTCGAAGGTAGACTGTGGTGCTTTCCTGATGATTGTAAACAATTGCACAGAACACCAACCTCAGACAAAGCCACTCCATAACTGTGATGAATCAAGGTGAAAACAAGACCGCTTCAAGATCATGTCTACACACAGACAAAAACAAGAGCGCAAAATGACCAAGTATCCCCTTGGTCTGGCTGATGGGGTGGCTTCTCCTTCTTCACCAATTATAGCTTTAGCCTAGAATTATTTCTGTCTCCTAGACAAGATTCATCAAGACACCCAGTCATAGAATTGCCTCAACTTCCTGACAGCATCTGACCCACAGCAAAGCCCTGCTTCCTTGAACCCTCCCCCAAATCACCTATAATGAGTCCCAATGCTATAATAATTTGTTTCTAACACTCTCTTTTTGAGACATCCCACAGTTCTCTCTGGCATGCATTTGTCCATTGCAACAAGTCAATAAGCTCAAGTTTGTTCAACTACAAGTTCATTCCCGATGGCACACATGTTGTGCTTCCCCCATTCACAAAGCTTAATGCAGAGGCTTAAGGACAGGAAGTCAGTCATGTGTGTGAGATGACAAAATGGCAGGGCAATGAGGGTGCCAGGGGTGCGATGTTGGTGCAGTAAAAGAGCAGGGTTCAAGTCATCATGAAAACGGGACTCACATTTATAGGTCAGGCACATGGGTGTTTAAAAACTCATCACAATCCCACGAAGTGAGAGGCACGTGCCCCATTTTTACAGCTGAGTAAATGGAGTTTGAGAGAGAATAATAAGTTGCCAAAACCATACAGCAAATGGCTAGGATTCTGACTCAAGTAGTATGGACTGAATGTTTGTGTCACCCCAAATTTATAAGTTCTCGTAGCCTACTGACACCTTGAATCTAGCCCAGTGAGACAAGGCTGACCGGATGTACGATTTGAAATGGAACGGTACCATTGTTTTCTGTCCAGTTTAAAACGGTACGTCTGGTCAGCCCATTCTGGAGCAGCTCTTTTGGTGAAACTTCCAGACATGTGGCAAGTGGGTAAGGGAGAGGTTCCCGAGCAGGTGGGGACTTGACATCTCCTGGGTACCCGTGGCTTGGTGCCTCTGACTGACTATATGCCATTGGGAAGTGCCACATGGTCCAGAAAATTAGTCAGCCCTCAGCCTAGGACACTGGGGGAGTTTTCTTTTCAGTTACTTTCCAAGCTGGTTCTACCTGTGCCTTTCCTTAATAATGTCCCACAGTGACAACCATAAGCAGTGCTTTTTCTGTTCCAGGCTTTGTGCTGTGGGCTTGGGGAACCATGCCATTGCACAGAGGGACCCCACTGGTGCTCCTCTGTCCCTCAGTGCGCTAAATTCACCCCGTAGGTTTAGGCCTGTGCCTGCAGGTCCTCCCAGCACCACTCAGCATCACCACCCTCCCCCTCTCTCTGAGCTGCACCCACCCAAGTGTGTATATCTATTACCAGAAGGGGGAGAGCAGCCCAGCAGTATGTCACGGGAGTGATAATTACATCCCAAACTCCCATCATGCCATCTGCTGCTGACCTCTCACCCTTCCTCTCCCTTAATCACCCCCCAGCATCACTCACTCTGACAGAGTCACAGCACAGGCCCTGTGACCTGTCAGCCCGGGGACATGACTTATAGGGCCTAGCAGGTGGACAAAGGGAAGGGAGATAGGCCACATAAATCTCCCGGGCGAATAAAAGAGAGGAATGGTGTGCACTCCCCAGGCCCGCGCTCGCAGATTCCTGGGGTCTCGTTATTTGGCGCAGAGTTGCCGTGATGAGGAAGTGGCCCAGGCTGACACGTGGCTCCCAATCAACCTTGCCAAAGCCGGCAGGCTCCACACGAGTTCTAATGTCTTGTTCACCCCTATGTTCCTGGGGCCGGTGAGATGGGCGAGGGCAGCTGGCTCCCAGGCTGGTGTATTACAACCCCAAGGGGAGGGGAAGAAGCAGGAAGGAAAACCAGCTTTACGCCAAGCAACCCCTGGCCTGGCCCCTCCTTGGATGGGGCTCTCAAGAGCTTTTTCCAGGCAGGGGACAGGGCAGGAGTGTCACTAGGCCTGAGTGCTCCCCATTTTTCAGAGAGAACCAGAAGCAGTGCTTCCTGCCTATTGATAGGTCACCTAGACAGAAAGCATTGAGGGGACTTCATGGGTTGTGTACAGGATGCATCAGGACATTTTCAAGGTTCACTAACTAGCATGAGGGACCTGTCCCCACTAGGGCATCTGAGAAGAAATGGGAATCTTCTGGCCTAAAACCCTGACCTGGGCAGACATGTCCCCCTTCCATGGGTGGACCCTCAAATCAGATGGGTTGATCATTCTGAAAGCTGCTCATTCATGAGACGCCAGCCAGCCTCCAGGTCCTGTCTGACCTACTTATCTAGCTGAGGAGCTAGGAACTGGGTCCCATAAGCTAAATATGGCTCCACAGGTGTCTTTTATTCAATCTACAGTGTTTTATCAAATCAGAAGTTGCAATTCTTCAGACAGGGCAAGTTCACTCTAGTCCATGATCCACAGACACCTGCCATCTCACTCGGTCCCCATTCCAAATCATTTACATTCCCTGTCTCTTCTTCATAGGGAGTATGACCCTCCCCCGAGGAAGCCCCTGCGGCCCAGGCTGGGCTCCTGGGTGGTCCCACCAGACCCTCCATCGGGCTATGGATCCTTCGCCACCTCATCGCCCACCACCAGCTTTCTTCATCTGGATGGTGCATTAATTTCCCCAAACCCTTTATAGCATTTACTGCTTCTGAGCCTCATACCAACCCCTGAGAGAGCAGATGGCACTACCCACATTTGGGCAGATGGAAATGGTGAGTCAGAGGGGTTAACTGACTTGCTTTGGACCACTCAGCTGGTTAGTGAAGGAGACATGAGGACCCAGAGGTACTGATCACAGATGTCTCTTTCCTCCAGACCATAATTCTGTAATACTAAATCATTGCCCCCACCACATCCAATCATAAAATTATAGTTGAGTCGTTGAATCTCAGAGTTCAAGTACTATTTGGTCCCATTCTCTAGCCTATATGCAAACAGGCTTCAGGATAACCCCAACAAAGATGGTCCCACAGCCCCTGCTGGCACCTTCTGGAGCTAAGGAGCTCTCTACCTCAGAGGGACAGATTATTCCAGGTGTATTCAACCTTTGGGCTTTCCTGGGCCATACTGGAAGAAGAAGAATTATCCTGGGTCACACATAAAATACACTGACACTAATGATAGCTAATGAGCTAAATAAATAATAGGAAAATGTTGTAAAAAAAAATCTCATGTTTTAAGAAAGTTTAAGTAAATTTACAAGTTCGTGTTGGGCTGCATTCAAAGCCATCCTGGGCTACGTGTGGCCCACGCGCTGTGGGTTGGACAAGCTTGCTTTATTGCAGCCTCAGGCAGACTTGCCCTTAAAAACTCTTATCTCTCTGGAGCCCAGATCTATGAGGTTCGCTCACCACCACCATTGGCCCTCCTGCTGCTCTCAGGATGCCTATGGGAACATCTCATCCACTTTAAGAATTTGAAGACCCAACAGGTTCAGTTACTGCATCAGTCAAAATCACAAGGAACGCAATCCTGGCTCCAAAATCCAGGGTTAGGGACAGTGGGTCCCAGGGTTCAGAGAGTGTTTTCAGAAACCCATCCCCATTTGCTGGCTCTGCCTGTCTCTGCACCAACCCTCCTCTCAGGCAAGCGCTCCCAATGTCACAGCCCTTGGCAGACCAGCTAACCCAATGGAGTTCCTCTTTCCCAACAATTCCAGATAAAGCCATGGATAGGGCTCTGTTTTGCTGGGCTAAGGTCATATGTCCACCCCTGAAGCAGTCTCTGTGTGCAGGGAGATGCAAATTTCTGAATGCTCAGGCCTGGATCATACACCCCTGGGGTTGGGCTCACCGACATGATGGGGACAGTGCAGTGGGTTGGGTCTCCTAAGGAAAATCATGGAGCTATTTCCAGAACAAGAGAGAAAGGAGGTTGGGTCCATAGTTTTGAGGCCCACCTCATCCTGGTCAGTCTGTCTCTACACTCTGCCATATTGCTATTTCCCTGTGGGGTGAAGCTCAGAGAGCAGAACCTAATCTCCCACGTGTGGTATCAACTGTGAAAAGTGGGTCCCAGGTCCATCTTACCTCTCCTGGAAACCCCACTTTCATCGTACACAAAGGGTCCCATTGGCTGTTATGTGACCTCATTGCACTCCAGCCAGCACACCCAGGTCTCCCATCCCATGCACTGCCATTCAGCCACCCAGGTCTCCCTCTGCGTTAGTGCTATAGGACTTTTTTAAACAGACATTCATGGTTTTAAATGTAATCCTGTTCAAACTCAGCTTGATAGTTTCAGTGCCACCACTGTAGTCCACTGGAATCATCTAACACAGGCATGTCTGACCTTTTGGCTTCCCTGGGCCAGATAAAATATACTAATGATAGCTGATGAAGTAAAGAAAGGTCACCAAAAAATCTTACAATGTTTTAAGAATGTTTACGAATCTGTGCTGAGCTGCATTCAAAGTCGTCCTGGGCCACATGCGGCCCGCAGGCTGCGGGTTGGACAAGCTGATCTCTAACACGTGATGGCTTTGGCAGTTCTAAATGGTGGCCGTGTGTTTTCTAGCCAAGTTTGGGATTTTTAAAAAGGCTTAACAGGATCAAATTAAGAGCAGAACCTTATGGTCTGCCACTAGATACCCCATCTAGGCGGACATCAATCCAATGATCAGACCTCTTTAGTACAAATAATAACAGCAGCTATCTCATAATATTGTTGTGATGGTTAAATGAATTGCTATTTATAAAGCTCTTAAAACAGGGCCTGCCACGTGATCATTAAAATGAAAGTGCTTGCTAAACAAACAAATAGCCGGGACCTGATCTATCAAGAGAAGTGAACTGTAAGTGTGCTATTATTCAACCCACATTTCTGTATCCAGCCCCAAGTCTCTTGTGATGGGTCTTATCAAATACCTTCACATAAAGAACGTGATCCTCTGGCTTTTCCCTCATCAATCTTACAAAACAGGGAAAGTGAGGTTTGGCTGATATGAGCAATGCTGGCCCCTTATAACCCACATACCTTTCTATGAGCTCCAAATCCAACTACTTGATAAGTACACTGCTCCAAAACTGCCTGGGGAGTATCAATATTACTGATCATGAATGTGTAGCATCACCTATGGGAAATTTGGGACAACAGAGAATTAAGGTCTCTCTTCTTGAACTTGAAATTCTGACTCAATCAAGAAGAATACATTTAATTTTCTTGAGACCCAAAACAACAATCCCCCAAATCAGGACCCTTTCCTTGGTCACTCACCAAGCTAAGCCATGGCATCTAGCAATAGAGGAAGGCACTTCTACCAGTTAAAAATGCTGTGACCTGCAAGTAACCAGACACTGCCACAGTGGCTCAACTATAAGGATTTGTATAACCTGCCTACCAAGAAGCCTGGAGGCTACAGGTCATAGGGTTGGTTTGACAGCTTAACTATATATCAAGGACCCAATTTCTCTCTGTTTCTGTTCCACATTCCTTACCTATTGGTTTGTGCCTCATTCACAAGGTGGCTGCTGCAGCTCCAGACATCAAGGCCTTCATGGAGGCACAAAGAAAGGAGAAAGATAAGCATCACTGAATTTTATTCTCCAATCTTTTCCCATGGGGAAGCAAAATATATTTTCTAGAAGTTCCCAGTATACTTCCCCTTTTACATCATTAGCCAGAAAAAGTTCACTTGGCTACCCCTTGCTATAAGCAAGACTTAGAGGTAAGAGTATACTGTATATGAGTGGTGGCAAGGGAGAACTGGGTCAGGAATTGACTGCAAAGTAGTCAACAAACAAAAACTACCATAGACTCTTTGGCAAGATTGTAGTCCTACTTACCTACCCTCTCACAGCCCAGATGTTAGCACCGGAAGTAACCTTGAATTCATCTTGTCCAACTCTCCCATTTGGCTATGACAAAACAGAGGCCCAATGAGGACAATACTTTCCTAAGGCCACACAACTAGTTCATAAGTATTAGCAGCTGAACAGTATCTTTATTCATAAATGAGGATAACAATATGTTTTAGTCAGGCCTGGAGTTCTCCAAAGCAAAACTAAACATAACTATATGAAGAGAAAGGAAGAGCTCTTTAGAGAAAGGGATTATAAGGAATTGCTCATGAAATTGAGGGGACTGGCAAGTCTGAAATCTGTAGGCCAGGCCAGGAGTCTGGGAATTCAGGTAAGAGTTGATGCTGCAGTCTTGAATCCCAGTTCCGTAGGGCAGCAGGCTGGAGACTCAGGCAGGCTTTACGGTCTTGAGAATTTCTTCTTCTTTGGGAAACCTCAGTCTTAAGGTCTTCAGCTGATTGCATAAGGCCCACCTACATTATGGAGGGTAATCTGCTCTATTCAAAGCCTACCGATGCACTTGTAAAAGTTAATCACATCTAAAAAATAGCAACATCTAGACTGTTGTCTGACCAAACAATAGGGTCTATAGCAGCACCAACTTGATGCATAAAATGAATCATCACACTATAGTACCTACCTGCTAAGATTGTTATGATGATTAAATAAAGCTGTTAGAACAGGGCCTGGCACAGAGTCAGTATTACAATGTTTCTTAAATAAATATGTAAAGAAGCAAACAAACAAACTGGGACTTGGACCCAGACCTTCTACCACCATGGTTTTTGAACTTTGGGCCCAGATGCCCCCGGGCACTGAAGCACACGCCCAGGGGCTCTGTAAGCTGTTTAATTTCCCAGGCAAGCACAGCCATACTCCACATCTGTCCCACAGCCCGTGAACCACCAGCTTGAGGCAGTTCACAGCTTCAGCATTAGATCGCATTCTTTGCATTGATATCGTATCTTTAAGAACATGGGCTTTCACAAAATAAATGAACAAATAAAACAGAAGCAAACTCATAGATACAGGAAACAAAATGATGGTCTTCAGATGGGCAGGGTATTTGGGGAGCTGAGTGAAGCAGGTGAAAGGATTAAGAAGTACAAATCGACAGCTACAAAGATGGTTATGGCAACGCAAATACAGTGTAGGGAATGTAGTAGATAATATTGAAATACAGTGTCAGATGGGTACTAGCCTTATCGGGGTGATCACTGTGTAAGTAATATAAATGTTCAATCATTATCCTGTTCACCTGTAGCTAATATAATATTGTATGTCGACTGTACTTGAAAAGTAAAATATGAATTAAAATCAGCATAGAACCAAAACAAGGGTGATGGTGTTCACTCTGATTCCAAAGTGAGACAATGTTCAGTGCCCAGCTGGCACACACATCCCATTGGTGTGTAACTGGGGTTAACAATAAAATAAAATCTTTTAAATTTAAATTTGTGTATTATTTTTTCAAATGGCTGGTCAGTTACGAAAACATAAATACTTAAGTTGTGTCAACATATGAAGTGTCCAAACCTACAGAGGATTTTTATGAGTTTTTTGAAGCAAAACTGATGACAACTGCTGGGAAGTAAATTCTTACTTAGGAGGCTGAGAAAATGCCCCTGAGAAAGTGCACTTTTGCAGCTTATTTTATGCATTAGAATCAAAGGAGGAGACATAAGGAGGCTCTCACAAAATCCATTGGTGGTAGGTTAAGGGGGCAGGAGAAAGCAAAGTGGGGAAATCTCTGGGATTGGATAAAAAGTAAAATGGAGAAACACATACTTCCTTTACTCAGTGAGTGCAGGACAGTTAATAATGAACATTTACAGCTCATAAAGATGGTTAGTGGGGAACAAGGTGACAATGAGGGGTTCTGAGCTCTGGTAGAAGGTTGTGCCCTTAGGGTTCTTAAAAAGGAGATCACTCTGACATTTCAAAGGTATGTTTTCTTAGATGCAAAAAAACAATGGACAGGCTCATTTAAGGTCAAGACCGACCTTTGTCAGGGAAGCTACCCGTCTAGGACAACATGACCTGCTTTTAGTTAGGAATTGTTTTGTGCAGACCAGCCTGTGTGGTTGCTTTCAGTGCCTGAGTTTGCAGGGCCTGCTATGCTGCCTTCCCCTGAGCTTGTCAGGTTTAGCATGCGGTGCCCTTTACGTCCACGGTTGTTTAGGCCTAATTTAATAAACAGAACTTTTAGGGATTTCTTTCGACCAAGGGCTATTATGAAAAAATTACTCAGGCACTAAGAGCTCCACTAACTGAGACAGTGAGGGAACCTCTGGTGTTTCTCCTAGTCCACCGCACTTCTCCTTATTGTGCCCGATGTTTGTCCACACTCAAACGTCCTGAAAAACAACGGGAAGGGTCAGGAGTTCGGTGAGGCTTCGTTTATTCAGTGACTGAATATTTGTCTATTGAATGCAGGCCCTGTTCCTGCTCTGCAGTGACCGGACTGAAGAGGCCCTTAATGGTGGAGTGTCCCTCAGGGGGGTGGAGACAGAAGAGGGCTGTGCAGGCTGCAACCGCTGACGAAGTGACAGTGACCGGTAGCCGGTAGGTGGTGTGGGCCATTGTACATTGAGCCAAAACCCAAAAAGCAATCATGTGAAACCCTGGGTGGGGCAGTCAAGTGAATCCAGGAGTCAGAGAGGTGGACCAGCGAGTGGCCCTGCCTAAACCTGGGGTCCCTTTCCCTCTCTGGGGTAGCGTCTGGATGCTGAGCAGAGTTCCCTCCACCATCCGCTCACCAGCCATGCCCCCCACCCCAGAGTAAGGCTCAGCCGAATGGCTCCATCCCTGCTAGGAAAGGGGTTGCCACACAGTCCTGGAGCAAGAGAGGGGAGAGGGAGAGAGACCCTCCCTCCCCAGCCTCACCAGCTGGGCCGCTGCCTCCAAAGAACTGCGGTGCACAGCCCCCCTACCCTCCCCCCATCTGCCGTTTAACGATGATGGAAGCTGCTGTCAGTGCGTGGCGACAGTAATAAACACTCTTCTTAATAGCACAGGGTGTACCTCTTATTAAAATGAATGGACTCCCACGGCGCAGCCTGGGGCCGCACGGCTGGCAGCCAGCCGGGGACAGCAGCCCTCAACTGGAGCAGTTTATCTGCTGTAATTACTGGCAGGACAATGCAGTGGGGACTTCCGGGGGCAGGCTGGGAATGGGTCCAGGCCCAGGCCACGCTCAGAGACACATCCACACACTAGGAGACGTCCTCCGCAGGAGATCCCAGGATGCCCTCAGATCTCACACCCAGGACTACACCTTCCCACATCCAAGGGGGCATGCACCCACCTGTCCACAGATGCATGCACACACTCCGGAGCCGACACCAGAACTCTCCGATGGGACCCATACATGCCTGACATGGCAAAAAGCAGCAAGAGGAGTTGCCATGTTCTTAGGGATGGCCCAGTGCCACAGTGTGGGGGAAATGGGGTTATAGGCATTAACGGTGGCAGAGCCCAGCCCCAGGCAGAGCTCAGAGAGCACACAGAGCTGCAGGGATGTCGGTACCCAGGTGCTAACCTACTTGGTGGTGTTTGAGGTCAGGGAGACACAGGGCCTCAGCGCTTATGATGTTACAAAATCATGGGCATGCGCTCTCACGGCACCACGGCATTTCAGACTGTAATTCACCCTCGTACGTTTGTTGAAGGAATACATGAATGGAGGAGTGAGTACGTTAGTGAATTAATGAGAAGTTTGGCGGGGGAACATGATGGAGCACGAGGGCCTTCCTGAGCATTCATGCACACACACAGACACACACATGAACACGCACACTTACACGCACACAAACGCGTACACAGGTAAATGCACGGACAGACGCGCACGCACGTCCTCTCACCCAGCTGTGACACACCTCTCTCTCTGGCCGGCTCAGGCACAGGGCTAGAAACAAGCATTCAGTCTTCAGTTCATGCAAGTGACCCTGAGTCCCACCTTCAGAGATCTTAACTTCTTCAGTTGTGTTTCCTCTTCAGAAGTGAGGGAAAGGAGTTTGTGAGGGCCCAAGGGAAGGTGAGACAAAGGGACACTGGTATGGACACTCCACAACATTTCTCCCTGTGGCCCCGATGCAGGCCTCTGGCAACCCTGTCTGCCTGCAGGTCTGTTGACGCCCCTCCCCTGTCTTGCACAGAGCCCCCTGAGTGTTTCCTTGTTCGCAGGAACCCGGGGACCCCTGGGGGACTCTCCACATGGAGGGGCCTTCCCACAAGGCAGTGGTTTCCAACTCCATCCCACGGAGCCCAGGGATCTCCAGGAGTTCCATTTATGTGTCTGCGTATGTCTGTGTCTGTGTGTACACACGTGTGTATCGGTGGGTGTGCCCCTGCCCGCACTGCAGGGAGGAATGAACTTCCCACCACCCAGTCAGAGCAACTCTCCTTTCCCATCCCAATACTGGTGCTACATAAAAGAATTTGCCAGAAGGGTTCTACTCTTTACAAATACACAAAAATGAAATCCACTGGACTAGCCTGGGAATAACCCGAATGGACACTTTGCTCATCTCAGTCCAAGCTGGGCAAGCTCAGAAGCTGTGGAGATGAAGCTTTCAACCCACAAAATGCTAATTAAAACCAGTCATTTCAAGCCCTCTGTGGGCACTTCCTCTCTGCCAGGCCTGGCTATGCACGTTAGAGAGGTCATCTCATCTAATCCCCACACCAACCCTACTGTCACCGCCGCTTTATAAAGAAACAAGCAGATAGTAAGTAACAGTTTCAGGATTCACACCAGGCCACCTGACCCCTGAGGTCAAGTTCCCCCATCAGTGCACACCTTTGTCCTTGGAAGTAGCAAATGCATGAACTTGACCGCATGAGTCTGCACTGCAACCCGCTGATTTCACCAGCCTGGTGTTTGGGAAGCGATTCCTCACGAAGGAGGTCCTGAGTGGGAGGGCTGCTCTCACACTAGCCCCTGCACGTGCTGGGGGTCTGCAGCAGGGCCATGGGGTGACACTTCTGCTCCTAGCTTGGGACAACTAGCTTGTCTCTGGCCAACCCAGCCTCCGAGAACAGCTAGTGAAGCTGGATTTAAACATAGAAAATGCACAACATCAATGAGACTTGAGACACTATGCCGTGTGGGATAAGCCAGTGACAGAAAGACAAATACTGTATGATTCTACTCGTATGAAGTACCTAGGAGTAATCAGATTTACAGAATTCCCGTTTGGGGAGATGAACAAGTTCTCACACAACGTGAACATACCTAACACTGCTAGATTTACACTTAAAAATGGTCAAAATAGCTAAGATGTTACATGTATTTTACCAAAAGTGCAGATGGAATGAAGGGGTTTGGGACAGTTAGGCCCATAGGAAGTGTCCCCAGACAGGGTTGTAGGGGACCTAGGTGTCAAGGCTGCAGGCCGTTGCCCAGCTTTCCTGCAGCCACCATGCACCACACCCCTCCCCAGGCTCCCCGTGAAGGTCAGCCTTCAGGTGAGTGTGGCACGGCATGTGCCTCTCCAAAACTATCCCCTCCCCCTGCTCCCCTCCCTCAACCACATCATCCCCTCCCCATAGTCCCTCAGAGGTGGCCCGCCCTCCTCACCTGACCAGCAGCTGTAAACAGGTATCCTCTGGCTCCTCTGGCTTTGTGTTTCCACTGCACTTAGCTGGGCTCCAAACCATGGGAACCTCCTCAGTCCAAGTGACAAAACCCACAGCTGTCCTCTCAGCAAAGGTGGTTCCAGGGCCAGCATTTGGGGGCAGCTGATGAGGAGGCAGGTCCAGAATCAGAGATAGTAATGATCATAAAATGATGTGCATTGGGTGCACATCACGTGAAAGAGTTCTACATCCATTTTTGCATTTTGTGCTCACAACAGTGCTCTGGTTGTGGTGTTAGCCCCATTTTACAGATGAGGACACTGAGACTCTGAAGGATTGCACGAGTGGCCCACGGTCCCAAGCTGTTAACCACTGAGCCATACTGCTTCCACTGCTGCTGGAGGAGCTTGTCCCAAGTCCCCAGGGGATTCCTCCCACGAGGAAAGAGGAGAGCGAATGTCTTCCTACGAGGGGCTGGAGAGGGATGGTAATGACCTCTGCAGACTGTCAGGCAGCTTTGATGGCAGGAGTGGGCAGTAGCTGGACAATGCCCACTGCCGTCCCAGCTTGCACGGTTTAAGGGCCCAGCGGCAGGGCCCATTGAACCCTGCATCAGGAATGAGTAGCAATAGCTGCTTCCAGAGATGCTTAATGGACAGTTTGGCCACTGGGCACCCAAGATGGGGCCAGGGCCACGGAATCGCCCTGGAGACAAGACTTGCGATGAACTCCACCTGGCCCCCCCGCCCCGGGTATTTGTGTCCAGGGGGCTTCAAGGGCAACCTTCCATGGGACAGGAAGTCGCGAAGGAGGATGCATGCTGAGGTAGGGAAAGGGACAGGCTCACCTGTTTGGCTTTGGCAGTGACGATACTAATGACCAAGGTACCACGTGTGAGTACCCGCTGTGAAGCAGAAACCTGCTCTGACCTGCTGCATCCTCGTTGCTCAAATGATCCACTGGCATCAACCGGGAGCTTGTTAGACATGAGGGCGCTCAGCCCCCAGCCCCGGCCCTGCTGAGTCACAGTCCGCATTTAAACAGGACGACTCACAGGCCCTGCTTCACAGCCTGTCTCACTCGGTCCTTAGCACACATTCTCAGGAGTGGCTTTTTTTTCCCTTCAGGTTTTACAGATGAAAAAACCGAGGCCACAGGAGTGGAGTTCGTGTCCAAGGTCACAGGTAGGAAACTAGCATTGGAACTTGAGCTCAGGGCAGTTATGACTTCAAAATCAAGAAAGAAGTGATGGGAGGTTATGAGCGGAATCTTGGATTCTGAGCTGTTGAGTCTTATTTTTTAACCATCTCCTCCCTCAGGGAGTCTTGCGGGACCTGATGCTCCCTTGCGGGAGAGGAAGTTACTGAAGGGCTGCTCTGGGCCCTCATCCTTGCCCCTCCCCCCCAGCTGGGGTTCACACACACTTGGGCACTGCAGCTGTGTGTGCAGCTCTGGGCAGCCCCTCGTGGGAGGCGCTGGGAGGGCACAGTGGCAGCTTGGTCCTCAAATAGTCACAGGCCACCAACGGGGCAGCTCCTGTGAGCCAGAGACCTTCTCCCTCCCGCCCAGGGCCCAGGGCGGGAATTTGTCCCCAGCCCCCTGCTTTCCAGAAGCAACGCTGCCGGCAGCATCTCTGCCCGCGGGGCTGAGGCCTAGGACGCGTCTCATTCCGGACCCCTCCATTTTTCCCATTAGCTGAGATTGCAGGTTCAGAGCACAAACATCGCTGCCTGTCACTGCCGCCTCGTGTCAGCCGTCAGCCGGGAATGGTCTCGTCTCCTTCAATCCATCACGCAGAGTTTCTATCGCTTTCATCCCCGGACTATTCTGAGAGCCCTTCCCCCCGCGCCTGGCCCAGGGCCTGTGCTGCACGGCCTGGGGGAGAAGGGGCGGGAGAGAAGGGCGGGGCCGTGCCAGCCTCGGCTGAGGACCCTGTCCTCTCAGGCCCTGAGACCAGCAGCACCTGAGAACCTGGCACACAGCTCGGGGCAGGCCTGCTTCAGATCCCCAGGGAGCAGAGGAGCGGGCGGAGGGAGCAAAGACCCCACCACCACCACGCCCAAGGCCTGCCTCTGAGGAAGCCGTCTCTGTGGTTAGAACTGCAGATCCTGGGCCCTCACCCCTGGCCGTTCTGACTCAATGCCTCCAGGTTGGGGCCTGAGAATCTGCATTTTAGCAGGGCTGCTCCATGTGATTCTGAGACAGGAGGTCCCTGAACCCCAAAGTCGAGAAACTTTGTTGACTGAACACCTTATCAATTAGGTTAAGCTACATTGCACTGTCATAACAAACAGCCCCGAAGCCCTCAGGGTCTTAAAACAATGATTCGTGTTTTGTTTAAGCTACATGCCCAATACAAGACAGCAGGAGGCTCTCTGTTCACTGACATTACTCAGAGACTCACGCTAACGGAGCTCCATCTCCACTGTGTTTCTGTGATCGCCATGCCAGTGAGGGGCAGGCCGGGGGCATCTCCCATCAGCAAACAAATGCCCCAGCCTCAAAGCAACCCATTGCCCTTTTGCCCACAACCCATTGGCCCGAACTAATCCTACAACCTGCCTGACTTCTAGAGGGTGAAGAAGGATAATCCTCCCGTGTGCGAGGCGAGAGCAGAGTGGGACATGGGTGCATGGTGGGAGGCCTGCCCCAAGAGTGAAGGCTGAAAGCCCACCACCCCTTGCCTGGTGAATCCTGACCCATTGGCTGTGGTAGACTGGCAGGAGGAGAAGGCCTGGGCCCTCCCTGCACTTCCACAGCACTTCATAGTCTCCTAAGTTTATTCACACACATGACCGCATTGTTGATTCTTGCTGCAGCAGAATTACTATAAATGTATATTAATTATGTGCCATACTATACTATACTATACTAATCTATACTGTATATACTAATCTATACTATCCTACACTAATCTATACTATACTATACTAATCTACAAGGGCTGTCTGGAAAGTATCCAGCCATATATCATGAGAAATAGAGGCATTAACTTTTGCTTTCATATTGACAATGGCTGAATTTTTTCTGCACAGCCCTCATATACTACACTATGTTATTGCACTTAGCTTTCAGAGCAGCTGAGTAGCTCTAGGCCACAGTAAGCTACAGGGAAGGACTGAGTTAGTGCCCAGGTGTTCTGGGCACTTCCTATCAGGCGCTGGCCACGGCAGGGCCAGGGCAGGTTGGCTCCATGAACTTTGAACTTCTTGGTTTGGGGTGGGCTCCCTGCAGGGAGCTGGGTCCCTACGCCCCTTGGAAGTCTTGCCATCGGTCTGCATAGGTCCAACCCCACTCCAACCCCTGTGATGCTACTGGCAGCCCCAGAGATAACCACATTTCCTTCTTCTCCATCTACCAGAAGGGAGAGTCCATCAGCCCCCAGCCCCCCAGCTGTCTCTCCATCAGCACTTCAGCTCACTTGCCCGACCCGGTAGACAGAACACGTGTCAGGATTCAATTTCAAGGGCAGCGTGAACACAGTGAAGGAAATGAGTGGTGTGTCTGGGACTAAGTAGGGTCACTGTGGGATGTTAGGGCGGGCGACTATGGGAGGCTGGGACCGGGGGTAGGGAGCCTTGTCTAGCCTTCGGGAAAATAAGGGGATAAAAAATTAGTCTAAGTTTGACTCTGATCCTGCCTAGCAGTATAACCCAGCTAGAGGGGGCAGGTGAAAACAGGACAACCTGGTTATACCATCCACATTCCCGCATGTTCCTCGGGCCCCAGGAAACTGCGGAGGCCAGAGGACCCAAGGCCCATTCTCAGACCAGCTTAACTGACCCCCAGGTGTAGGGTGGTGCTGCTTTAGGCATGAACTGGGGCGCTCGCCACTCAGCTAGTGCAGCAAAGCAACTCCTACCCGCACCTGGGCCAGTTCAGGCGTTGTGGTGTGTGGGGGGAGG